>RJWK010055521.1:0-14703 GCA_004363435.1 Platanista minor
TTGTAGTGAGGTGGATGGACCTAGAGTCTGTCATACAGAGTGAAGTAAGTCAGAGAGAGAAAGACAAATACCGTATGCTAACACATATATATGGAATCTAAGAAAAAAAGAAATGTTGTGAAGAAACTAGGGGCAAGATGGGAATAAAGACACAGACCTACTAGAGAATGGACTTGAGGATATGGGGAGGGGGAGGGGTATGCTGTGATAAAGTGAGAGAGTGGCATGGACATATGTATACTACCAAACGTAAAACAGATAGCTAGTGGGAAGCAGCCACATAGCACAGGGAGATCAGCTCAGTGCTTTGTGATCACCTGGATGGGTGGGATAGGTAGGGTGGCAGGGAGGAGATATGGGAATATATGTATATGTATAATTGATTCACTTTGTTATAAAGCAGAAACTAACACCATTGTAAAGCAATTATACTCCAATAAAGATGTAAATAAAAAAAACTAGAATATAAAAAAAAAAATTAAGATGTAAAATGATACAAATGAACTTATTTACAAAACATAAACAGACTCATAGACTTAGAGAATGAACTTAGGGTTACCAAGGGGAAGGGTGGCAGCGAGGGATAGATTGGGAGTTTGGGATTGACACGTACACACCACTATATTTAAAATAGATAACCAACAAGGACCTAGTATACAGCACAGGGAACTCTGCTCAATTTTCTCTAGTAACCTAAATGGGAAAATAATTTGAAAAAGAATAGATACATGTATATGTATAACCAAATCACTTTGCTGTACACCTTAAACTAACACATTTTTAATCAACTATGCTCCAATATTAAATAAAATAATTTTTATTAAACTGAGATGCATCTAAGGTATCATTCATTTGAAGACTTACAGCAAATCAATGTATAATGTTAGACAACAAACACGTTAAGGAAGAAATATATAAATATGATTAGACTAAGATGAGTAACAGATTTATATCATACTGGCATAATGTACCTCCATACAATAATAATTACTAATAAAGTAGTTAGAAGTTTACAGCACAATATATTTATAGATTCTCTTATGAGCATCTTACAAAACATCAATACTATCAAAATGAAACAAATGAGCACCATCTCATGGGCATTTGAAGTAATATAAAATCAGCCTTTGCAATGGCTTTAAAAAGCCAGGCTAATTAGTAAAGGCTTGATTATAAAATCTTCTTTGAACATTTCAAATTTTGTACATATATCCCACAAAGTTAGCAAATGGTTTAAATAAACAGTAATAATAGTTAAGTCAGTATTCAAATAGCTTCAACAAATATCAGGGTAAAAGCCAAAAAATGATTCTCAATGACAAATATAAAATAAACACTGTAGAAGAGTTAAATAGAAGCAAAATCTCAAACTGGGAGAAAAAAGAAAACAATACAACAGGATTAAACAAGGTGAACCTTTAGATGGCTTTAGCAACTCTGTAAAGTAACATAAACTGATCCTTTCTTGTAGCCACTAAAAGATTTTCTATTAAAATAAGAAAACAAAGTCAGAAGAAATACTTTAATAAAAAAGGTTTCACATTTCTAATGTTGTGCATTTAAAATACAAGAATTTCCCACTCAAAGAGAAACCAGTACTTTAAAGCAATTTTTGCTAAAGCTTCTCTGACCCCCTCATGTACAATCAAAGTTCATTTTCCAAAAGCAATCAAGTGGAATATACTAACTTGTCTACCTGATACCAAATAATGCAATTATTTCCTACCTGAAATTTCATCCAATAGCAATATACACTCACTGAAGCCCTTCAGTATCAAATTCTCTCTTAGTTCAGATTACATGGACTCACTTTCTGTAAGTTAATAGCTTGACCAAGTATCTTCTTATATTGTTAAAAGGACTGGCAAACTTACAGGACAAAAACTGTAATTTTTTAAAAGCTATCAATAATTGGTCTTATCAAGTTTAATCTTTTTCTACATTAGTATTTCAAAAGAAGCAAAATATATAAATCAATACTTCTTATAACATTAATTCTGTTCTCACAACTATGTGATGAGACTTAAGATAAAAAGATGTCTGAATGAAAATTTGTGTGAATTTTTGCCAAGTAAGCTATTAGTCAATTCCCTTTAAAGAAACCAACTCATTATTCTGAAATATGTAAAACAAAGGGAAAGAACCAAGCATTTACCCTGTTTTTTTCCTGTAGAAACCAAATTGTTGATTTCATAAAGTTCTTCATTATAGAAAATTCCAGCTAATGAATGTGGAAAATGATAAATTTAGACCACTACCATTTGGAACCCCTAATGAAATAATGGATTTAAGCAATAATTATTAATGACTGCTAAAGCCACTAGGTAAAAAAAGTAAAAGGTTCAAAGGAACTTGAAAATAGAGTTATCAATACCTAAACCCACTGGATTAGTAATCTCACACCCACCGATCTTAACATCAAGAAAGAGACACACTAGACTTTATGTACTTCCTGACAAGATGCAACAGTAAGTACACATGCTGCCTATAAAGAATCCTCATTACAAAAAAATTGAATCTGAATCTAATCAAGCCTTGAACAGTTTGCAGAAAATAATTCAGACTGTGGAAAATTCTATAGAAAAAAATGATGCAATTCTATGGAAAAAAAAATAGATGGCAAGAAAAAAGGGAGCTAAGGGGAACCTATAAGTTGAAAAAGATTTAAGAGACACACACCAAATGAAATGTGTACATACTATTTGGTTCATGATTCAAATAAGCCAACTATATTTAAAACAAAACAAAAAAACTAATAAAACATGAGGAAATTTTGAATTCTGAGTATTTGATGAATTGTTTATAAGAATGATGATGGTACTGTGGTGTGACTCACTTTTTTAAATTTTTTTTTTTTTTTTTTTTTTTTCCTGCGGTACGCGGGCCTCTCACCATTGTGGCCTCTCCCATCGCGGAGCACAGGCTCCGGACGCGCAGGCTCAGCGGCCATGGCTCACGGGCCCAGCTGCTCCGCGGCATGTGGGATCTTCCCAGATTGGGGCACGAACCCGCGTCCCCTGCATCGGCAGGCGGACTCTCAACCACTGAGCCACCAGGAAAGCCCAAAAGTCTTTATCTTTTAAAGATACTGAAGTATTCTCAAATTTAAAGGGGAAGCAGGGGAAACTCTCCCATTACTCAGATGTGGTTGCACATTATGTTAATTACGTTTGAATACTAAAAGTTTATAATAAAGTCAACAAAATCCTTTATATTTTCTAACATTTTTAAGTTAACATAAAATAAAAAAGATTGTGTTTGAAAATATTAACATTAATGAAAGTTATCTTTACATCTATCTCATATAACCCTCCAAAAGAGAATTTTTTTTTTAACATCTTTATTGGAGTATAATTGCTTTACAATGGTGTGTTAGTTTCTGCTTTATAACAAAATGAATCAGCTATACATATACATATATCCCCATATCCCCTCCCTCTCACGTCTCCCTCCCATCCTCCCTATCCCACCCCTCTAGGGGGTCACAAAGCACTGAGCTGATCTCCCTGTGCTATGGGAATTTAAAATTTCATTATCCAAAATGAAAACACTAACTGAATTTACCCTGCCCACATTGAAATATGACAGCTTCAATCAATCTTCAGTAGCACTAAATTAAAAATTAACCAGAAATGCTTTTAAGTGTCAGCAATGAAGAAAAGTTTAGAAGAGCAGACACAAGTATGGGTCACGGCAAATGAATCTATCAACAAGCATTAATCAAGCAGCAACCATGCACAAGATCAAGTACAAGATGTATACATTGATTTGGGATAATATTCATGTTCAGTGGGCAAAATTAACAATGAGATATATACAAAGTACTAAAAAAAAAAAAACTCATAGAACCAAAAACATATATTACTCATAGTAAAGCAATGTCATAAAAATGTCTTAAATACCAAATTGAAAAAAGTGACAGACCATTCCTTAATCAATTCTGTTCTTTGCATCTATATAAATGCAGTGGATGACACAAAAAGGATATTTGAATAAATGTATAAACGCATATATGTATACAACAGGACAGTAAACCCGATATACCACCATGAAATTATACATTAATACAGGCATTCTGGAATGAAATATAGTATAAAAGCCTCAAAAGCCTTAAGGAAAAATTCATACCATTTGATCCAGCAACTGGACTTATAGAAATCTATCCCAATAAACCAAAATATTTAAAGTACTTTATACACACTAGTTGTTGCAGTGCATATAACAAACAACTTAGACATCTAACAGTGGTGGCATTATAATGTTTCAATTTATCTAGGCTGAACTACACTTCCCAGAATTCCCTTCCCTGTTCATATAGTTAGGGTAACCCACAGGAGAGATTCTTGTGGGAAATATGGAGGCTGGAGTTAAGGTAGCAGCCATTTTGTAGCTCACACACTTTCACTTATCTGATGGCTCATCTCCATGGTGTGACACAGTGGCTGGGCCTACCAGTGCCCCACCTTCCCCTTCATTTCCTTTTGGCTTCTTTTACTTCTGGACCAGATGTGTGTGTTAAGCTTCATGACAAAGGAACACGACTTCTGCAAGACACTCACACCAACAAGGTCAGAGGCAACAAGAAAGACCTGACATGGGTTTTAGTCTGTCCTTGTGGGCTCCAACTTGTACTTGTGGGCTCCAGCTTACACTTGGCTCTCCTCTACTTTACATCCATCTTCTCTTCCTGACCCCTTGCCTCATGAACTCCAAAGTCCAGAATCAGACACAAAGACAAGAGCCTTAAACTATAGGGTTTAACTGACTCCTACAATCAGGTACAGTCAAATCTCCTTAACAAAGCCACATCTAGAAGATATTTATGGGTGAGGCTTTGTCTAATGGAGTCAACGCCAAGAAGACTCACAGGAAACTCACAAAATTCTTTAAAAAGTTATATATGCCGAAACACTGCCAGCTTGGTGGACTAAGGAAGCTAGAGACAGGACAGACTGAGGAGAGGCCTTCGGACTCTCAGAATTTTACTGGCAGGAAGAAAGCTCAGGCTTCTGCTCAGCTGTAAAGATATGCTATATTTCTGAAAAAGGGAACATGATTCAGATGGTAGAACAAAGAACCTAGAGGGTAAACCAAGAGCCCTGGAAAACTATTTCCAGCTTGAGACTTAACCAAGGAACTTTCAACATTTGGCTGAATTTCAACACTATAGACTAATGGCTCCCTTATGTATTCCCCTGTGCTTTTTAAACAGGAATGTGTGAAGCAGTTATTCAACACTAGTCCACCATTTTATGCTGGAGTGGGGGCAGATAACTTGTCTCTAGTTTTACAAATCTACAGAGCTAGAGGAACTGTCCAAAAAAATGCTTTACTTAAGAAACTACACCTAAGGAGTCTTATCCATACTTGGACTAGATGCTGAGATTCTGGAATTTGTTGAGATATTGTAATGGTATGAGATTTTGGGTGTTTGTGTTAAGCCTCTAAATTTTGGGTTAATTTGTTATGCAGCACAAATTTATTTAGTAAGTTGTAATAGTAAAAACAAAACAAACACACAAAAACAACAGGACAACACATCTCCCACTGGCTACAACAGTGTAACTGATACTAGATTTAACCTCTCACCATAAACAACTGGAAAACTAGACAAAGTATATAAAGCAACGATTTTCACAGACATTAGACTATAGGCAGAACTGGTCTGTGATCCCTGAGAAAAGGGAAATGAACAAGGTAAGATTTCTGCCAATCTTGTGCCTAGAGGCACTTTTTAAACTACTAAACAGGGAAGGAGAACCCAAGCAGAGCACAGAAGTTTCAAAGAGTTGAAAAGATGGCACTTTTTTCTGAGCTAAGGAGACAATCTCAAGAGTTGAAGAGACATAGATCAGAATTCAGGTAGACTAAGGCAGCCAGAAGTCTAAGGAGTAGGGCACCAGAGGAAAAGATTACCTCGGCAACTGCTCCAGAAATCTAAATAGTGGTCCCTTTGAATATCTGGATGAATACTAAGCTGCACAGGCAGAGGGTATAACTCAGAACACCACCAAGAGAACAACTCCTGGGGATTATAAGCTTAAAAAATTCTAACAGATTGCACAGGGCTGGGAGAAGTCTGAATTCTGATTAAAGCAGAAAGATCTTGAACACCCAAGACTTTGAGGAGATATTCCAAAAGGATCAAGCCTTAGTAGTATGGCTGAACTATTCTTAGAGTAAAGGCTACTCTATATCCACCATAGCAATATTTAAAAAACAAGCCTTGACTCTGCCTTGAGGGAGTTGTACAACACAGCAATGGAAGGGGTAGCTAAAATGCTGATAGAAACCCTGTCCCAGACAAACTGGGATAGGCTGCAGAGGATATAGGAGGCATAGAGAGGAGAAAGCTTGCTATGAACCCACACAAGTCTCAGACTCATCCCTGAGCTATGCACATGACACATTCAAGCCAGCATGATCAAGTCTCAGACTAATCCTTGAGTGGCACATGCACAGGACACACAAAGAAGCAAAGGCAAAGGTCTTGAAAACTGAACTGATATTGAAATCACCATATACAGAAAGCAAGACAAAACCCATGGTCTGACCCTAACCAAGTTGATCACCTGCTAAAACAAAAAAATCAACTTTCTCCAAGGAATATAACAGAACTCAAGGTCTATGAACACAACATTCACAAAATCTAAGATACAATGCAAAATTACTTGACAAACAAAAACCAGGAAAATGTGATGAATTTCAATAAAAATGACAATACAAGATACCCACAAGATGTTGGAATTATCAGACAAAGATTTTAAAGCAGCTATTATAACTAAGCTTCACAAGGTAAAGATAGAGAAATACGAAATGAATGGAAAGGTAGAGGTTCTCAGCAGAGAAATTTTTGAAGTGAAAGATCTATTGAAAAATATATTGAGCTTGCACAGGCTCACTTGTATAATGGAGATGACAGAGAAAATAATCAGTAAATATGTAGGTAAATCAAAATAAATTATCCAATCTGAAGAACAGAGAGGATAAAGATTAAATAAAATGAATAGTTTCCAGGACACATGGGACAATATCAAAAAGTCTAATGTCCATGTCATTAGAGACTCAGGAGAGCAGAAAGAGACTGAGACAGAAAAATATTTAACTAAACTTGACAGACTTGGTGAAGCACAAATTACTTTGAATACGGCATCATTGTGAGCTCCAGCTTTACACAGGCTAACAGAATAGTGGCCCTCCAAGCAAAAGCACTTCATTAGTGATGTAGAGTTCAAATTTCTCCCCGTAATAGCAGACAGTAATCTGGATTAACGATCTCCCAAACCTCAGATTACACATTCCTCTCAGTAAAATATTAAGTAGTCATATCATAGACATATTAATGCATAAATTATATATGGACTACTGAATAGTAATCTATGTTATAAAAATAAGAAGAAATTGAGGTAAAGAGATAATTTTTTTAATTTTTATACGGATACAAAAAACCTTTTGTATTCTCTTCTTTATTGCTTTTTTTAATTGAAAGGAATGTGAATGAATATGCTTTTTTTTTAAATCTTGGTTTAAATAGTTTGTGAAATAGCAATCAGAAGGTCCAAGTTTGGTTTTAATGTCATGATAAATCAGAAACAGCAAGACACAAACACATGTAAATCCAACTGTAAGATGGGATACATTCATTGGCTTTGCTGAAAATCAGGTATAATTTTCCAGTTTTTCTTACAAACTTAATTATAAAGTATTGTTTTTGGGGCTTACCTGGTGGCGCAGTGGTTAAGAATCTGCCTGCCAATGCAGGGAACACGGGTTCGAGCCCTGGTCCAGGAAGATCCCACATGCCGCAGAGCAAACTAAACCCATGCACCACAACTACTGAGCCTGTGCTCTAAAGCCTACGAGCCACAACTACTGAGCCCAGGTGACACAACTACTGAAGCCTGCAGGCCTAGAGTCCATGCTCCACAACAAGAGAAGCCACCACAATAAGAAGACATCACACCACAAGGAAGAGTAGCCCCCGCTTGCCACAACTAGAGAGAGCCCGTGTGCAGTGACAAAACACCCAATGCAGCCAAAAATAAATAAATAATTTATTTTTTAAAAAAGATTTAAAAAAATAAAGTGTTGTTTTGTTTTTAAAATATAAATTCAAAATTCATTACACTCTGAAAAAAAATAATGGATTAGAAAATTTTGTCCCTCTCCTTTAGTAATTAAAACACTTTTTTTCTTTAATTTATTTATTTTTTGGCTGCGTTGGGTTTTCATTGCTGTGCACGAGCTTTCTCTAGCTGCGACAAGTGGGGGCTACTCTGTTGCGGAGCCCAGGCTCCAGGCACACGGGCTTCAGTAATTGTGGCACGTGGGCTCAGTAGTTGTGGCTCACGGGCTCTAGACCACAGGCTCAGTAGTTGTGGAACACGGGCTTAGTTGCTCGACGGCATATGGGATCTTCCTGGACCAGGACTCGAACCCGTGTCCCCTGCACTGGCAGGCAGATTCTTAACCACTGTGCCACCAGGGCAGTCCCAATATAACCACTTTTTTAAGTGACACATCCTTTTCAGAAACAAAGTTAGAAAATAATGTAAATATTTCCAAATATCCATTTCCACAGGACAAATTTCATTCAAAAAGAAGTTACTTTCTCACTCATAGCTAAAAGCCGAAGGACACATTATGTTTATATTTATAAAAATAACACTGACAATTACTTAGAAAAGATAAATTTAGAAGACCTTTCTTTCTGTAATAGGAAAATGCGTAACTCACTTTTTAAATTTTATCTTTAGATATTCTATCATGCTACAACTGTGAAACTTTGAGTATTAAAAGATTTGTATAATCACTCCTCATCACAAAATACTGTTAAAAGTCTATTATTAAAATAATATTATCTTTAATTTCCCTCACCCAGGCACAAGTAAACATATTACAATAAACTGAAAGGAAACACTTAGGTGACGTTTCTATTATCACCCCCACCAGGCTTCCTCAGGATGCCACCCAAGCTATAAATCTCACTCAACCATCAGACAGAATGAGGGTAACCACTGTAAAGCTAAAATTTTTTCTTATTATTTTATTACTCACTAAGAAAATGAATATAAATTCTAATACTTTCTTAATGACTTTTGTGAGTCATTTTAAGCATCCCACTTTGGAGACTACGGTTGCTCCCATATTTTATTAGAAAATGATTGTTTCTAAGTTTAAAGTTATAATCCAAGTTTTACCAAGTGTTAACCTTCCAAAGGGAAAATATGTGGATGGCTTGGATATCTTTCTCAAAAATCAAAAAAACTAAATATATGTATGTGTATTTGAAAGCAGGATAAAATTTATATGAACCTTTTAAGAATAACTAATAGCATATACCTCTTTCTGACAAGATTTCTTTTAATGTTAACAGCCCTGAAAGACAGAGAGTAGATTAAAATCTACTTTTTTCATTTTAGAGATTAGAGATGGAATAAAGTACTCTTCCTAATTTTATTTGCCCTTTTTATTTGCGGTATTTTCCCCATACACTTTTTAATAAGAAATGCAGAATTCCGTGGCTTCTTAAAAAGAGAACTAAATATAACTTTTTCTTGACATGACACAAATTCATTCACTAGTCATATCATTACTATTCTTTGAATAATAAAGCACTGTAGTTTGTTTTTTAATTCTGGTTCCTCCATACTGTTACATTCTCAGCTGTCACTTCTGCTATAATTAAATCAGTCTAAAGCACTCTCAAGATCCGTCTAGTGTATTATTTAAAATGTGCTAAGGAAAAAAAATTAGACAAGCAAGTTTAAAAATTAAATGTTAAATATGAGTGATAATAGGGACAAAGTAGATTAGTGGTTGCCAGGAGCTGGATGGAAGCAGGAATGGTGTATGACTGTTAATGGGTTCAAGATCTCTTTCTGGGGTAACAAAAACATTCTGGAATTATATGGATATGGTATGGGTCTCAAAACCTTATGAATACACTAAAAGTCAGTAAACTGTGGGCTTTCAAATGGTTGGTTGGTTAAGATATGTGAACATCTCAATAAAAATAATAAAAATGTAAAATATTGAGTCAATAACGCCATTTATTTCTTAACGCAGTTTGACTACAACTCTATGCTAAATATGCAAGTGCTCTCACTTTCCAGTTTGGGGCAGGTGCAGTCACACAGTGGCTAGATCTGGAACAGTTGAGGGAGAGGGACTGCTGGAGAATCTGGTGGCTGGACATCTCTTTCTTCTATAGTTTCAGAGCCTCTCCATATGATATCCCTGCATGGGCTAATTTGAGCTTCCTCACAACTTGATGGTCTCAAACAGTTGAAACTGCATTGCAGCTCAGGGCCCCAAGTACAAGCATTTCAATTAGCCTCAAAAGTTACATCATGTCACTTCTATCATACTCTATAGGTTGAAAACCACAAAAACCCTTCTAGTTTCAAAGGGAGGGGACAGAGACCTCATATGTGAGAAGAACATGTGAGATGGGAGATACTGCTGCTGTCATCTTTGGAAAACACCATCTGCCTCAGGGCTGTTTTTCAGTAAGCCAAGGTTCCCCAAAGTCTGACCTCTACAACTGTGGTATATCGCTAATACAGTAATATAATACTTTACTAATGTAGTAAATACATTTAAATACGTGCACCAAAACTGAAATTTAAAAGGACGTGATTTTTAAAATGTAGACGCTGTTATTTCCTTCCTTCACCCCACTTTGGCAATCACACCTATCAATAATGAAATTTCAATTCTTAGTAAGGAAAATTTCGATCAAATAAACCATGGTTTTGAAGAAAGAGCTATTAACTGAAAATATAAATAGACAAGGAAACATAGGAGTAGACACCATAGTTCATCGACTCTAAGGCTCTTTTAATTTTCATATTTTAGTGTCTCTGAAATAAAGTTCATTATATTCAGTGGTATCTTTTTTAGTCAGGCATCAGTCCTGTAGAAGTTTGGTGATTACTTCTAGTGGTATGACTGGATGATGCAACCATTCATGTCAAGAAACCACTCAAGTATCATTTGAGAAAGAAACATGAGTTCTAGTTGTTTGTCTCTAAAACCTTCCAATAACACCTTCTGATAAAATCAAGAAAACACCAGCATCAAAATTTGCAAAATGGGGACTTCCCTCGTGGCACAGTGCTTAAGAATCCACCTGTCAATGCAGGGGACATGGGTTCGATCCCTGGTCTGGGAAGATCCCACATGCCATAGAGCAACTAAGCCCATGCGCCACAACTACTGAGCCTGCGCTCTAGAGCCCACGAGCCACAACTACTGAGCCCACATGCCACAAGTACTTAAGCCCACGTGCCCTAGGGCCCGTGCGCCACAACAAGAGAAGCCACCGCAATGAGAAGCCCATGCACGGCAACGAAGAGTAGCCCCCACCTGCCACAACTAGAGAAAGCCCGCAAGCAGAAAAAAAGACCCAACGCAGCCAAAAATAATTTTTTTTTTTTAATTTGCAAAATGGGTCACAGTGGCTTGGAAGAAAATCCGAGATGATAATGAAGCACTCCTAAAAATGCTACATCATCAATATTTTTAATGGCCAAGAAATTAATATTGGGTAGTTAACACAGATATCAAGAACTCTTAATCAAAAAGTGATTCAGAAGATTTAGACTCTGAATATCAAACAGTTTTAAATATACCTTATACAATTTATTTTGCTTATATTTTCCTTTATATATACATATAGGAGTGACATATGGTAAAAATTTTCACGTGCAAATAAGTCTAAAAGAGTATTTTCAATAAGTATAGAATAAAATATCTCACTGGTAAAAAATAATAACCAGTTAGAAGATATAATGGGTGAGAAAACCCCATTTACGATGGAAACATAAAAGAGAAAAATAATTAAGAATAAATTTAACAAGAAATCTATATAAAGCAAATAACAAACTTTCCTGAAAGAAATAAAAGTAGACTTGAACAAATGGAAAGAAGTCCCACATTCTAGGTGAAAATGCCTCAACGTAATTAAGATATCAGCCCTACCTAAGATATTTAATAAATGTAATGTGTTCCCAGTGAAAATACCAATGAACTTCATAATGGAATTAGACAAGTGGATACTAAAATTAATATAGAAAAATAAATTTACAAGAATTAGCTAGGAAAACACTAAAAAGTAAGAGCTATGAACACAAACACTACCAGATATTAAAAAGTACTATAGGAGGGACTTCCCTAGTGGTCCAGTGGTTAAGAATCCGCCTTGCAATGCAGGGAATGCGGGTTCGATCCCTGGTCAGGGAACTAAAATCCCCCATGCCGAGGGGCAACCAAGCCCAGCCACAACAACTACTGAGTCCACGCATTCTAGAGCCCGCGTGCCAGGACTAGAGAGAAGCCCGTGTGCTGCAACTGGAGAAGCCTGCCCGCAGCAATGAACAGCCCGCACGCCACAATGAAAGATTCCGCATGCCACAACTAAGACTTGATGCAGCTAAGTAAATAAATAGCATACATAAACTTCATTTAAAAAAAAATAGTACTATAAGGAATTCCCTGGTGGTCCAGGGGTTAAGACTCAGCACCTTCACTGCCATGGCCCAGGTTCAAATCCCTGGTCAGGGAACTAAGATCCGACAAGCCATGCGGCATGGCCAAAAAATAAAAAGTACTATAAAGCTTCTAAAATTAAAACAGTGTGGTATGGAAGCATGAATAAACAGATAAATAGAACAGAAAAGTCCAGAAACAGACCAATGATATAAAACATCAAGTATATGAAAAAGGTGGTATCCCAAATCATTGGGGTGAGGTTGGGCTTTAGTATTAGGATAAGTGAGTAGACATTTGGAAAAAGACAAAATTGGATCCATTCCCCATACCACATAGAATGGATCAGAGATCTACATGTAAAAAATGAAAGTATACAAGTAATAGAAAAAAACATGGGTGAATTTCTATGTAAGCTGAATTTAGGAAAAGCCTTTCCAATTATGATTAAAAATCCAGCTGCAAAAAAGGAAAAGACTACCAAATCTAACTATATTAAAATAAAAATTTTACATGGAAAAATGCCATAAACAAAGCTAATAGACAAATAACTGAGAGAAAGTATTTGCAACATACAACACAGATATAAGGCTAATATCCCTCACATGCAAAAACATTTTTTAAATGAGGGAAAAAAGATTTTTAAAAATCTACAGAAAAATGAACATTCAAGTTACAAAAAGATATTAAAACAGTCCTTAAACATGTGAAAAGACATAAAAATTCACTCATAATAAAAGGAATGCAAATTTTTTTAATATTTATTCATTTATTTATTTAGCTGCGTCAGGTCTTAGTTGCGGCGTGCAGGCTCTCTAGTTGTGGCACACGGGCTCTAGAGCTTGCAGGCTCAACAGTTGTGACGCGTGGATTTAGGTGCCCCGCAGCATGTGGGATCTTAGCTCCCCGACAGGATCAAACCCATGTCCTCTGCATTGGAAGGTGCATTCTTAACCACTGGACCACCAGGGAAATCCCAGGAATGCAAATTAAAACTATTCTGAAATACTGTTTCTCACACACCAGACTAGCAAATAACATCAAAAGCTTGACGGTACACATTGTGAGTAAACAGGCACTTTCATATATTGCTAGTGGGAATGCAAAATGGTTCATCCCACATGAAGGTGAATATTTTCTAGTAATTAACAAAACCACAAATGCATTTGTGCACCTACCCAGCTATTCTACTTCTAGGAATATATCCTGGAGATACACCTCCAACCATACCAAACAGATTTGAATGAGATTATTTATTATAGCGTTATTTAGAAATAATGCAAACTATCTAAATGTCCACATATAGGAGACTGGTTAAATAAATGATGAAACATACACACAAAAGAAAACTATGCAGCTATAAAAAATAATGAGGAAGATCTGTAAGGAATAATACAGAGTGGTTTCCATAAGAAAGTGTTAGGTGAAAATAGTAAAGTTCAAAAGAGTATATGCTGGGTGCCAAGACCATTCAGAGGGGAAAGGACAGTCTCTGCAATAAATGGTGCTGGGAAAACTGGATATCCACATGCAAAAGAATGAACTTATACCCTTACACCTTACACTATATACAAAAAATTAATTCACAATGAATCAAAGATCAAAATGTCAGACTTAAAACTGTAAAACTCTTAGAAGAAAACACAGGGCAGAAGCTTCACGACATTGAATCTGGCAATGATTTCCTGGATATGACACCACAGGTATAAGCAACAAAAGAAAAAAACAGACAAACTGGACTTCATGAAAATTTTTTAAATTTTGTGCATCAAAAGACACTATTAACACAGTAAAATGGCAACCCACAGAATGGGAGAAAATATTTACAAATCATAATATCTGATAAGAGATTAACAGCTAGAATCTATGGAGCACTCCTAAAATTCAACAACAAACAACCTTATTCAAAAATGGTCAAAGGACTTAAACACTTCTCCAAAAAAGAAAATACAAATAGCCAATAAGCACATGAAAACATGCCCAACATCACTAATCACTAGGGAAGTACAAATGGAACACCCATTAGGATAGTTACTATTTAAAAAAAAAAAAGACAGAAAGTAAGAAGTGTTAGTGAGGGGCTTCCCTGGTGGTGCAGTGGTTGAGAGTCTGCCTGCCGATGCAGGGGACATGGGTTCGTGCCCCGGTCCGGGAGGATCCCACATGCCGCGGAGCGGCTGGGCCCATGAGCCATGGCGGCTGAGCCTGTGC
>RJWK010055522.1:0-14702 GCA_004363435.1 Platanista minor
ATTCTTAACCACTGCGCCACCAGGGAAGCCCCCAAAATTCTATCTTAATACCAAACAGTCTACAGGATATGCTTGCTGTTGTGTCCTAGGGTTTGTCAATGAGAAATTGAGCGTCAGAAACCACAGACTGAGGAACAGGATTGCAAGTCAAAAATCCCACCTAGTGGCACCCCAGAGAACAAAGAACAAAACCTGCAGAGTATTTAAAGCTCGAGACCACCCGCTACACCACCATCTCCAAAGGAGAGGGGAAGGGAATGGTTAGATCTCAACAAACAACCAATTTAAAAGAACACAAACCAGCACAACACTTAAGTTCACCATGTCTTGGTTCCAGTATTTATTATATCGACAGGTTAGGAATACTAGGATAAATAAGTAATATCTTCTTTTACAGAAAATTGTCATGATACTACTGAGTAGGATTAAACACTCTGAGGATTTCACAGAAACGTCAGAATTTAAACAGACCGTAGCCAGAGTCCTCATGGCCAGTGTGAGTGACTGCCTCACAGCTATAAATGCTCTGGGCCCGATTTCTACAAGCATCTGCATGACAGAAACAGTGCCATTAACATCTAATAATGCTAAAGCCTAGGCATCACCTGGCTTCAAAATGTGTCTCCACTGATTGTGGTTTTCATCCCCAAGAAAGGGAAAATGGAATATTCTTTGGCTCTTCCGGCCTAGAAAACATTCCTGACCTAAGTCACTGAGCAGAGAATCCTAACCCTTTGGAAGCTGGACTCTGTTTCTGCTTTCTTCCTGTGACATATATAACTGAGTTTGCAACAGAGGACCTGCGTTAAGGCTTGGGTGCCAAGGGGAAGAGGCCTTTTCTGTTGGCACAAAACCGCACACAGTCCAGGCTGGCACAATTCTGTTCTCCTGGAGCTGACAAGCTCTTCTGGCCACCTGAATACTTTGCAAGACACTGCACGTGCTGATATGATAGCCCCCCCCAAATTCGCAGAATCCAGATCCGAGGAGAGTCACAAGAAAATCACAGTGGTGTTGTGTGGCGCAAACATCAGAAGAGCACAACGCCTAGTTTTGAAACGAACGCCTTGCACATGGTAATTCCTGTACAGAACAGCATATTTGATAGAAAGCACAACCCTAGCCATCGCACAGCTTCACAAAATGCCATCTAATGCGAACGGCTAAGTGTAGATGACAGTGATCGCTGTTCTGATTGCTAGCCAATACTGCTGCCCTTATTTCTGTCCACTGAATTGCCCGAGGGGACATGAGTCCTGTTCTTGCTTTGTTTACAGACCTTCAGGGGGAATAAGCATTTATAAAAAGAATTGGGCACGGGGGGCTTCCCTGGTGGCGCAGTGGTGGAGGGTCTGCCTGGTGATGCAGGGGACACAGGTTCGTGCCCCTCTCCGGGAAAATCCCACATGCTGCGGAGCAGCTGGGCCTGTGAGCCATGGCCGCTGAGCCTGCACGTCCGGAGCCTGTTCTCCGCGACGGGAGAGGCCACAACAGTGAGAGGCCTACGTACCGCAAGGAAAAAAAAAAAAAAAAATGATCCCACAAACACAGACGATATCTCCCCTGGATTGAAAGCCATGCTGTCCCCTGAGGACAGAGAATATACTAGATGATCTCTTGTGTTCTCCTTTCCCTCTGAGATTCTCTGCCTGATTTTTGAGGTGATACCCTCCTGAATCTCCTTCTGGAACGCTCTTAGAAATCACTTCGTGGCTTCTCTAATTTAGTTTCTTGGCTCTTTGAAATAAATTCAAGCCTTTAGCCTGTGCATTTTATTCATTAGATTTTTAAAAAATAATCTTCTTGTAGTTTTTCATAGGTATCAGAATAAAAAGTCACAGGTCCTCCTTTCTGTCCCTGCCCCAGTTGTACTCTTAGCATCTGCAAGTATGTTGTTATCTCAGTTCTGTGTTAGTTGACCAATGTAAATGAGGGATGAGCTTTCATGAGGGCTCAGCTTGAGTGTGATCATCTCTCTGTGTTTCCATCTTATAAGTGCGGTGTTTAAATGCTCCTGTTTCACTGTGATTTAGAATCCCTGTAGTAACTTTTATAGGTTTTGCATTTTAATACTTAATTTATATTTTAATCTCAGATCATCTTGTATCTTTTTGTTTTGATTTGGTTCATCGTCTTGGGCAAGACAGTCGTTTTTGTTGCCAGGCTACACTGAGTAGTAGAAAGAGCCCTGGACCTGGGACTGGAGATTTAACTGGAATTCCAGTTCTGCACTAACTCCCTGCAGGAGCTGCCACTAACTGGCTAAGTCTCCAAGGCCTCCTGTGGTTCTGCTAAGACCATCACACTGCATCAATTGCATGTTTACTCATCTGTCGCCTGTGAGCTGAGGTCCTTTGGTTTCGTACCTCTGGCATGGCCCAGCACATGGAAGGTACTAGGGGCTGTTTGCTGAATTGAGCTGAATTGAATGGAAAGGCAGAGGCTGGGCTGTGAAGGTCCCCATGGTCCAGAATAAGGGGCTGGACTTTCTCTTGCGGGGATGAGGGGCCCAGAGAGGGTTTTAAACATGGCAGTGATGTGAAGATTCGGGTTCCACAAATATAGAGGCATGGAGGCTAGCAAGGAGGCTCAGGTGAGAAATCATGAGGGCCTGAGTGAGGTGGTGGAAGGGACATGGGGAAGGAGAGCCGGAGAGAGCAGGAGAGGGGGAACCTCCAAGATATGGAGCTGAGAACCCTGAAGGGTAGCAGTGGGACGTGGGCTGGAGAGGCAGATCTGGGCTAGCCTGTTGACGTTTCTAAATGTGAGCCTGAGGAACTAGGTAGTGGGAAACCACCAAAACCACCAAGGGTGGTGAGTAAAGTGTGACACCGTTAGAGCTGTGATTTGCAAAAATTAATGCATCTGACATAGAGACAAGGAGACCATGAGGTGACTGTGGCTTACAGTGAGGATGAAAGGTGTTCTGGTGTGGGCAGGAGAAACTGAGACAGGAGTCGGGCTGCCAAATAAAACACAGGTATCCAGTTAAATTTGAATTTCATTTAAACAAAGAATAATTTTTAGCTGAAGTATTTCCTAAATATTGATGGGGCATGTGTATGCTAAAATGTACCCGTTTATCTGAAATTCAGATTTCACTGGGTGACCTATATTTGCTGAATCTGGCATGGAAGGGTCAGGTGGCTGAGACATTCTGGGAGGAGAGTCTGAAAGGTTGTAAATAATAGGATGTGGGGAGCAGATACAGGGAGGTGAGAGGGGACTGACCTCCGGTGGGTGGAGAGATGGAGGCACCGGCAACAGAAGAAGCCTGTCAGGAAGAAAGGGTGGTGAGAGGGAAAGGTGATGAGCTCGGTTTGACTTGTTGCGTTTAAAGGCCAGCGGGGTATTCAAGTGGAGTGTTTAACAGCTACTCAGAAAGGCAGGTCTGGAACTGGGAAAAGAAGCCAGGGCTCAAGACAGAGATTTAGGATTCAGAGGAAAGAATAGGAACTTGGGGAGAAAAACTAGGTGCAGAGTTAATAGAGCTTTCTAAAGGAAATTCTCATAACTTTAGAGCCCAGACAGAGGGGACTGGTTAAATCAAAAAATATGGTAAATCAAGGCAGTTATGATGATGGTATAAGAAGTTTGATTGGAATGCAAAATGTTTCAAATATAATGTTAAGTGGAGAAAAAAGCAGAATATGTAACTATATGTGCAGTAACTGTAACTACATAAAAATGCATATGAGTGGAAGAAAGATGGAAAGTGTACCAACACATTAACTGAAGCTTTCTGCATGGTGGTCTTAAGAGCCAATATTTTCTACTTTTCAATATATTTCATTTATTTTATACAATGTACACATATCCTTTTATAAACAAAAGGGGAAAAATCAAGTCAATTTTGAATTCTTATCTGTAGCCATCCTGGAAAATTATCACCTGCTTTCAGTGGAAGATTTGTGATCTGTTCACTTAGTGGAGAGATGTTTGGCTAATTTAATTTTATCTAACTGCAGTTGTGAAGAACAGAAGGAGAATTGTCATGATGTTTCCAAGCCACTGCTTTAATGTAACCATTTATGTGTGGGGTCCCCCTTCAGGTAGCTATGCCAACATTGTTTCCTCAGACTCATTAGAGTCTCCAGGAGGAAGGCTGGTGACCCATATTGGGGTGAAATTTTAATTCCTTTAAGGAGAGCATTTGTATCATAGGGTAATGTCTAACATCCATCATTTTTATTTCTTCTTTTTAAATAGGTCCATAAGTTTTCAGCTCAGCATTAAGCTGGATCAGAGTGAATTACAGGAGTTTTTCTGAGCAGGTCAGCACATTCCTTCTGGAGTCAGGCTGACAATGTAGCCACCTGAGGACACCAAGCTTCTTGCACTTGGACTGGGGGCCAGTCCTGTCCTCAAAGTCATCCATCCTAAGTCATTCATAGTCTTTCAAACCCTGTCCCACCTTACATTATTCCACTCAGACCCATCTTTTCATTGATCTGTTGATTAGTTCATTCCATTAAAATGGCAGGTGTAGTGCTGGGTCTTGGAGATACAACAGTGAACCAAACATACACTCCCGGCATAGAACTAACAGTCTCACCAGGGAAACAGACAAGTGAATATGCAGTTTCACGTATAAAATAGAGTGCCAAGAGTTGTAATAAGAGTATGAACAGGATGCTATGGGAGCTTATAAGACAGACATCTAGTTCAGCCCAGCCAGAAGAAATCAAGGGAGGCTTCCTGACAGAGTTGGCATCTGAGCTGAGACCTCCATGATGAACTGAATTCCACCAGGTGCATGGGAGTGGGTTGTGCTGAGCATAGGGGATTAAAGGGAGAGTGTTCCCTGGCAGAGGGGCAGCATCTGCAAAGACTTTAAAAGAGAAGAGTCACAAAATTGCATTTGTGTTTAGAAAGATCATCCTGGCTGCTGTGAAGAGAATGGATAGCAGGCAGGGAGACCAGTGAGGAGGGTGCTGAGAGATGAGAGAGGCCTGAACTGACTCAACAGCAGTGGGAATGGAGAAAAGTAGACAGATCCAAGAGATATCTGATAAATAAAATGATCAGGGCTTGGTCGTTTATTGAGTATGGAGACAAGCAAGAGGGTAGAGTCTGCAATGACTTGGACAACTTTCACAGGGAGGAGAAACACTGGGGGATGGGCAGGTTTCCCTGGGAGCGGAACCAGTTCCAGTTTTGGATCTGTGGATTTGAGCTAAGTTCAAGTATCCAGTGGGAGATTCTGTGGACTCAGAAGAGAGATCGAAGCTCGTGGTATAAACCTGGGGATCATTGTGATCCAGGTGACAGCTGAAGCTAAGGGAGAAGCTGAGAAAACTCGAGGAGAGAGAGGAGGGTAAGAAGCAACAATTTCTAGAGCAGAGCCCCAAGGAATACCAGTTAATATAGGACACATGGAGGAGTCCAAGATGGACCTCCATCAGAGGGGGAGAGACCAGGAGAGTGGGATGTCACAGAAGCCAAGGAGGGGCAGAAAAGGGCATTTTCAAATGCTACAGAGCCACATTGCAGTGACTAGAGGATGCCATGGATGATGAGACACACCAGTATTCTATGGCCCACTGAGAAACAATGCTGCCAATTAAACTGTGACATATCATTGATTTTAAGGCGTCTTCTGATTTCAGAGATAAAAAATGCTAAACAAGTATATCTTAGAATCAAAGAGCTTTAATATGTTGAGGACTGAAAACTATCTTTTAGGCTGTTATCAGCAAAAGAGTTATTGACCACGGTGAGAGTAATGTTGAGTACAGGGTCAGAAGCAAGATTAGAGGAGCTTGAGAAATGAAGAGGGTGGGAGTTGGGTTCAGGGGTGCTTCATAATTTGCATACATCTCTCCCAGAGTTCTGAACCAAGAGAGAGATAATAAGTAAGATGGGTACCAGACAAAATATCACCTTTTATTTTTGTGATAAAGCTGATATCAGAGAATATGCATTATATTTGCATCCAAGAAGCCTTCCCAATATTAAGCCCCAGGATTAGACCCACCCTTGTGTTGCTGACCAGCACAAGCCTACCCCTGTGAGGGTCTGCCCTGTATCTCTGGTGGCAGGAGGGACAGAGAGAACAAGCTCCTGGCAGGCAGATCCCAAGGAGAGCGAAGGGGCTGGCCTGCACACGTGCAGGGTCTCCTCCCAAACTCATTAATCAGATGAGGGCGTGAGGGAGACCAGAAGTGTGGTGCACCTGAAGCGTGGTGCACCTAAAGCTGTCTTCTGGGCAGGAAACATCAGGAATAGGAACAGATCATTCCCCCCTTGATAGTCAGAGCATGGAGGCAGTGTAAATAACACCACCAAGAAATTGAGCCCTGAAAGAAAGGAGAACATAGCCCAAACCAGCTCTCTTCATTCCTGACCATCCAGCTTTCCCCCAGCTGTTTGAAGGGATTATCCATCTCTTTCATGTATCTGAATTCTCTTGCCTCACCATAGAAGGCTAGCTTCATTCCCTTTTTCTCTATGAAATCTCTCTAGTTCTGCCTAGACTAGCCTCCCACATATCTTGGTATTACATTTTTGTTTGTTTGTTTGTTTGTTTGTTTTTTGCGTACGCAGGCCTCTCCCTGTTGTGGCCTCTCCCGTTGCGGAGCACAGGCTCCGGACGCGCAGGCTCAGCGGCCACGGCTCACGGGCCCAGCCGCTCCGCGGCATGTGGGATCTTCCCTGACCGGGGCACGAACGCGTGTCCCCTGCATCGGCAGGCGGACTCTCAACCACTGCGCCACCAGGGAAGCCCACATTTTTGTTTGTTTTACCTTCACTGTTACATACATGTAAGTTTTGTCTCATGTTGTAAGCCCCTTGAACGTAGAGATGATGTCCTATCTTTTTGTTCTATCTCCCTTAATTGCTGGAATACTGCCTGATCCATCATAGGTCAGGCCAAATGGCTGAACTGGTTTGAATTGTGTGCAGAAGGGTGGTGAGACGTAACCCCACCTTTGGGAACTCCCAATCTCATAGCTGCCTGGGAGAATCAGAGGCAGTTCACATCGCACCTGGTGTATGACGTTACAGATTCTCGCGTGGGTTTCATTAACCAGGTATGGTCCCATCCCTAATACAGAGGTGGTTTTCAGAAGAACAGAACAATTGTTCTCCTTTGTACCAACTTCAAAGGAAAACAAATGTTTCTTGAACATCTCTGAACTCTCCTACAAAGCCTAACATGAGACCAAACCTTTCTAGAAGGAGATGCCCCTCTGAGAAGTGGGGTGAACTGCACACCTGTCCCTGGAGCCACGCCTCCTGAGCATCTCCAGTCCCTGCTTTCTCTGTCAACGAAAAAAAAATCCAGTAAAACATGTTGGCTCAGCACCTGACATCACAACACAATCTGATACGATCTGACACTTAAAGCTAAGGCTTTATTCCTAGCAGTAGATCTTCATGGCTTGGATGGGAAGGCAAATGGATGAGATTTCCACCATGTCTGTCTGATGCACATTCTCATGTCTCTAAACTGCAGCAGATGAAGCAGAGGTCACAGACTGCCAGCAGCATTTTTGTTTTCCAGTGAGAACAAGAAGGGCTTAGTGGTTTCACTACAGATAAGAGGAGGCAAAATTTACGAGGTGTCAGAACTCTGCTTAGCTGCTGTCCCCCATGGTCTCAGATAATGCAAGGGAAATGTCCATAAGCGCATGCGGGAGAGTTAACTATTCCAAAATTAGCTTGAAAGCCTGGACTTTAGCACCTTTGGGGTGAGGTACGTGGTGGATGCCCGAAGCGGGGTCCCTAGCCAGTGCCTGGCCTCATGCACAGGGACCCCTCAGCAGATCCTGGCCCCCTGTCCATAGTCAGGGCTGGTGTGGGAGATGGGTGGGTACCACCAAGGTGTTTAGCTCAAGTCGTTGGAGCTTTTGCTCTGAATGTGCTGCCAGAGCCTCCATCGTCATGTCCATCCGATCCTTCAGAGGTGCGGAAGCCCATGCTTTTTCCTGGAGCAGGTGAAGAAAGCAGATGTGTGTATACCTGCCCCTGCAGAACCCAACACCCTGTACTGCCCCAGTGGACTGTGCACTCCTGATTTGGCTAGGATGTGGATTCAGCTGCTCCAGCAAAAACCCAAAATAATAGAAGCTTGCACAAGACAGAAACTTGTTTTTCTCTCGTGGAGCCAACTGTCCAGGTATAGAGGGCTGGTGTGGCGACCTCATGGTGTCAGGCACCCAACCTCCTAGCCTGTTGCTTCATCCTAACGAGGTTGTCACCTTGGCTTCCTGGTCCATGAGAGCTCACATCTTGTTCCAGCCAGGAGGAAGTGGGGAGAGGGGAAGGGCAGGGCATGACCCTAGAGGAGGCATACATCCCTCTGCACCCCTCCCCTTTACCAGAGCTCAGACAAATGGCCACATTTAGCTGTAGTGCAGTCTTTCTTTTGGTCATCCTTGTGCCCAGCTATAAGGCATGGGTTTTATTTCCATAAGAGGAGAGAATTGGTTCTGGGGAACATGGGGATTCCTAGGCCATGGCTTCTTAAGGTCAAGGCTGTCCCTCATTTATCCTCTTTCCCATCACCTAGCATGTTGCCCACCCCAGGTAGAGCTCCCTAAATGTTGACTGAAGAGGAGGCTGCTTGAGAGAGGGGATGCAGAAGACAACCCACTGGGAGCATTTCGTGGCTTCTCCCAATGTGGAGGCTGCATGGCAGTGGGGGGAAGCCCATGGGTCACGGACAATCATTTAAACCTCTCTGGAGTTCTCCCTCTTCTCTTTCAAATGGGGCTGATGATCCCTGTGGAATTTGCTTCACAGGGCTGTTATAAAGGACTCTTCTTTTATTGTGGCTACTATTTTTTGAGCACCTACTCTGTTACAAGCACGGTGCTAAATGCTTTGTTCACATTATTTCATATAAGCCTTAAAACAGCCCTGTGAGGTGGGTATTATTTTTGTTTGTTTGTTTGGTTTTGGTTTTTTTTGCGGTACGCGGGCCTCTCAGTGTTGTGGCCCCTCCCGTTGCGGAGCACAGGCTCCGGACGCGCAGGCTCAGCGGCCATGGCTCACGGGCCCAGCCGCTCTGCGGCATGTGGGATCATCCCGGACCCGGGCACGAACCCGCGTCCCCTGCATCGGCAGGCGGACTCTCAACCACTGCGCCGCCCGGGAAGCCCGAGGTGGGTATTATTACCCACATTTTCTAGCTGAGTGAATTGAGACTGGGAGAGGTTAGGAAGATGCCTAGTGCCTTTGCTTTATTGATGCATCCAACAACCATTGAATGCCAGCGGTGTGCCCAAGACCCTGCTGAGGACCCAGCAATGACAGGGATGAGGAGGGTTTGCAGGGTGCAGGGGCACACGTAATGGGGAGCTGCTCTGGTCAAGGGTCAGGGAGGAGGTGTGGGTGTACTTCGAGGCACGAGAAGGAGTTATCCAGACCAAGGAGCAGGGCGGAATGTCTGAGGCTGTGCTGAGACAGCCCAGAGGTGAGCCGGGAGCCGGACTTGGAGGGAGTCTGAGAACCCACTGTGACTAGAGGCAGAGAGTGACGGGGAGGGGCTGGCAGGGGCTGCTCCAGCACCCAGCAAGGCGGACCTGAGCTTGAAGCCAGCTTGTCTGGCCCTGAAGCCTGTGTTGAGAGAGTGGATGATAAAGTACTTGGAAAATGTGCTGGGGGAAGTACCAGGGAGGAGGAGATTTGGGCAAGTTCTCTTTGTGTCTTAGACATGATTCTGAGGACCCAGGAGAGGACCTGGATTTCACATGCCTGGTGTCTATCCTGAATCCAGGAGGTCTGAGAACTCTCCCTGTCCTCATCCTCATCGTCCTGAACTCTCCGGTTCAGTGGGTGTGCACAGTCTGCCTCAGGACTTGCCTGGAGGGATTAATCCAGCTTCTTGGTTATGTCCCATAAGCAGAATTACCCCAAGGGCCAGGAGAGAGAAATGCCTCTCCCTCAGAGCCCCTCTCGACTATGCCAGGATCTCTGCAGCCACATTTCACCATCCTGATGCAGTGAGTGACAAGGCCCCTCTAGTCTCGAGATGGCTTGAGGGCAGAGAACTTCCTGATGCCCCAGAGAGGAGGAATAAAGGCACTAGGGATGGCCCTCCCTGCAGTCTATATTCCTGGCACCTCTCTCAGCACCCTGGGTGGAGCTCCTAGCAGTGCTGGGATCACATGCTCACTATAGAGTCTGGAAGGTGCTTAGATGAGTTTGCAGCTGAATGAGGAGACCAGGCATTTTCCTCAAAGTATTACGAAATATACTCTCCACACTCATCCCTGCAGGCAAGTGAAGGAGCAGATAATCCAAAAGCTGGAGAACCCAGAGGCTTCCAAATGGCTTTCAGTCTTGCTAAAGAGACATATCCTGTGCCTCAGGGCCTTTGCACGTGCTGTTCCCTCTCCCTGGAATCATCTCTGTGCTATGTTTTTATGCTGGTTCACTGGAACTCATCCTTCAGGTCTCAGCTCAGATGCCACATCTTCCTGGAAGCCTGAGCTTGAGCCAGATACCCCTCCTGTACTCTCCGCATCATAGCCCCTAACATGTTAGAATCACCTGAGTCTCTCTCAACTCCACTGCATCTGTCATCCCACTGCTATACCTCAGCACCCAGAACAGTGCCTGCCAAGAATTGCATGAATAACCAAATCAGTTCTTTCTCAGTGGTGTGGGCCTAGAAATGGCTGATGATTCTAGCAGCATATGCTGACTTTAACTGCAGAATTATGTTTTGCTTAGTACAGGATACCACTGTGAGTGGTCTTTGTAAGAGGACATGATAAGGAATAGTGAAGAGAAGCAGCTGGAATTTCATTTCTGCTCTGACCCCTCTGGCCCACCAAGCTCACTCACAGCTAGTCTTTTAAAAATGGGGCTTTTTCTGGAGTGTTCTAAACTCGGTTGTCCGTTTCTGCAACTCTTTAATATTCAGTAGGCTGTGGATCTTCTCAGGTCCCCGAGTCCCAGCACCTCTTGAATTGTCCCCAACCAACCCTCTTAACCCTCCCAACCCCCGACTCCCATCATCCTTCCCGCTTCAGCCTCTGCAAGTGGCTGTTCCAGCCTCTCACTTCATGACACCACATTGTCTACAGGGTGTTTGTTTTCTCCTGTGCTGGACTCCTTGCAGAGATCTCCCCTCCCTCTCTCCTGGTGCCACCTTAGCCCTGTGTCCCAACTCCCATCTCTGTTTTGTGAATGTTCCTCAGCCCCATGTTTGTACCCCAGAGGGTTGTTTATGTATGGCAAAAGTGGAGGCTCAGTAAAGAAAGCTGCATGTAATTGGGGGGGGGGGGGGGGGGGGGAGGATTAATTATCACAGGGATGTTTGCTTGGAGTTTTAATGAGACTGCCTTTCCTTTATTGCCCCTCCCTTTTTTTCCTTTTTCTTTTCCCCCAAGCTCAGACTATCCACTTAGAATGTCTTTTAGAATCTTAGAACCTTAGGTTTTAACATTCTGCACCCAGCGCCTCAGTGTAATAAATAAATCAATAAGCTGAGGGTCTCAAGAAGTTTGATTGCCGAGTGCATTGGGGTACCTTTTGTTCTTCGGCGAACGATCATTTCACACTAGGGAACAAGAGATGAATGTGGTTATAGAGTTTGTCCTGGCCTCCGATTCATAACCCTGACCTGGGAAGTCATTATTCCAGCGATGTGTGTAACTTACAAGCAGCCTGCTGAATGCTCTACGTCCTTGCCTTTGACAGTTTTCCCAAGTTATGTGTGTCATAACTTTATTTCTCATTTGCCAGAATAGTCTTGGGTTTGTTTGGAATCTGACAGGTCTTCTGACACCACATTCTTAAATCTCACTAACAGGTCATTTATACCAAAAAGGCTGCCTTGACAGGAAGAAAGATTGTATGATTTTTTCAATTTGGGTTGAAAATCAAATACAAGTTATGACAACACTGAGACTTCCCAGACCCTACAAGTTAATCATGATTATCTTACCTTGAAATACCTTTTGTAGTAGGAACTAGTCTCCATTTATTGTTTCTGTCAAAACCTTTGATTGGAATACTCTTCACAATGGGAATATTGTCATTTCTAAAAATGCACTGATTTATTTCCTGGAGTGTTTCAAACACAATATGTTTGCCCTTTGTTGTATGCAGTAGATATGCTCCTGAAGAGTTGTTTATAAACTGAATTTTTACAGATAAACTCATGTGCTAAATGCACATGAGGGGCTATTATTTTACTTTATGGGTTCTTTTATAATTAGAAAGACTACTTCTAATTCATTTGAGAATGTTCACATATTGGGCTTTGTTTAAATGAAGTAATGTTTTTTTCTGATTACAAAATACTACACTTTAATTGAGTAAAAGCATAAATAAGGAAAATCACAATTTGTAAATCCACCTCCCCATTCCCAGGTAACACAGTTGATATTTTGATGTATTTCCACTGAGTCTTTTTTAATGTCCATTCTTATGCCATGGGAACATAATGACTACATTGCTAACTGACCCACATTTCCCCACTTCGTGTCTTCAACAATTTTCCCTCATTTTTTTTTTCTGTAGCTTTTTCTTTTGGAACTTTATTTTTTTATACAGCAGGTTCTTATTAGTCATCCATTTTATACATATTACTGTATACATGTCAATCCCAATCTCCCAATTCATCACAATACCATCGCCCCCCCCGCCACTTTCCCCCCTTGGTGTCTATACGTTTGTTCTCTACATCTGTGTCTCAATTTCTGCCCTGCAAACCGGTTCATCTGTACTATTTTTCTAGGTTCCACATATATGCGTTAATATACAATATTTGTTTTTCTCTTTCTGACTTACTTTTCACTCTGTATGACAGTCTCAGATCCATCCAAGTCTCTACAAATGACCCAATTTTGTTCCTTTTTATGGCTGAGTAATATTCCATTGTATATATGTACCACATCTTCTTTATCCATTTGTCTGTTGACGGGCATTTAGGTTGCTTCCATGACCTGGCTATTGTAAATAGTGCTGCAGTGAACATTGGGGTGCATGCGTCTTTTTGAATTATGGTTTTCTCTGGGTATATGCCCAGTAGTGGGATTGCTGGGTCATATGGTAATTCTATTTTTAGTTTTTTAAGGAACCTCCATACTGTCCTCCATAGTGGCTGTAGCAACTTACATTCCCCCCAACAGTGCAAGAGGGTCCCCTTTTCTCCACACCCTCTCCGGCATTTGTTGTTTGTAGATTTTCTGATGATACCCATTCTAAACGGAGTGAGGTGATGCCTCACTGTAGTTTCATTTGCATTTCTCTAATAATTAGTGATGTTGAGCAGCTTTTCATGTGCTTCTTGGCCATCTGTATGTCTTCTCTGGAGAAATGTCTATTTAGGTCTTCTGCCCATTTTGGGGTTGGCTTGTTTTTTTTTTTTTTTTTTCCTGTACGTGGGCCTCTCACTATTGTGGCCTCTCCCGTTGCGGAGCACAGGCTCCGGACGCGCAGGCTCAGCGGCCATGGCTCACGGGCCCAGCCGCTCCGCGGCATGTGGGATCTTCCCGGACCAGGGCACGAACCCGCGTCCCCTTCATCGGCAGGCGGACTCTCAACCACTGCGCCACCAGGGAAGCCCAGCTTGTTTGTTTTTTTAATGTTGAGCTGCATGAGCTGTTGATATATTTTGCAGATTAATCCTTTGTCCGTGGATTCATTTGCAAATATTTTCTCCCATTATGAGGATTGTCTTTTCATCTTGTTTACGGTTTCCTTTGCTGTGCAAAAGCTTTTAAGTTTCATTAGGTCCCATTTGTTTACTTTTGGTTTTATTTCCATTACTCTACGAGGTGGATCAAAAAAGATCTTGCTGTGATTTATGTCATAGAGTGTTCTTCTTATGTTTTCCTCTAAAAGTTTTATAGTGTCTGGTCTTACATTTAGCTCTCTAATCCATTTTGAGTTTATTTTTGCATATGGTGTTAGGGAGTGTTCTAATTTCTTTCTTTTACATGTAGCTGTCCACTTTTCCCAGCACCATTTATTGAAGAGACTGTCTTTTCTCCATTGTATATCCTTGCCTCCTTTGTCATAGATTAGTTGACCATAGGTGCATCGGTTTACCTCTGGGCTTTCTGTCCTGTTCCACTGATCTCTATTTCTGTTTTTGTGCCAGTACCATATTGTCTTGATTACTGTAGCTTTGTAGTATAGTCTGAAGTCAGGGAGTCTGATTCCTCCAGCTCTGTTTTTTTCCTTCAGGACTGCTTTGGCTATTCGGGGTCTTTTGTGTCTCCATAGAAATTTAAAATTTTTTTGTTTCTAGTTCTGTAAAAAATGCCATTGGTAATTTGATAGGGGTTGCATTGAATCTGTAGATTGCTTTGGGTAGTATAGTCATTTTCACAATATTGATTCTCCCAATCCAAGAACATGGTATATCTCTCCAACTGCTTGTGTCATCTTTAATTTCTTTCATCAGTGTCGTATAGTTTTTTGCATACAGGTCTTTTGTCTCCCTAGGTAGGTTTATTGCTAGGTATTTTATTCTTTTTGTTGCAGTGGTAAATGGGAGTGTTTCCTTAATTTCTCTTTCAGATTTTTCATCATTAGTGTGTAGGAATGCAAGAGATTTCTGTACATTAATTTTATATCCTGCAACTTTACCAAATTCATTGATTAGCTCTAGTAGTTTTCTGGTGGCATCTTTAGGATTGTCTATGTATAGTATCATGCCATCTGCAAACAGTGACAGTTTTACTTCTTCTTTTCCAATTTGTATTCCTTTTATTTCTTTTTCTTCTCTGATTGCC
>RJWK010055523.1:0-14705 GCA_004363435.1 Platanista minor
GTTCTGAGAATTGACTTGTCTGAGGTCATCATGTAACGTAAGAAGTGATAGGGACAAGATCGAAAATCAGAGTTTCTCATTCTTTAACCACTCCTCTGTTCACTGTACCACAGAAGTGCTATATTTTTGTTTTGTTTTTTCAATTGAGGCAAGGGGTTTACATGAAGCTATTTCTCTTCCTTTATTTTGGTCTCAGATTTAAAGTTGTAAGATTTATTAGGTAATAGAGATACACTTAACACTTCAAACAGCTATCAAGTGCCTATACCAAAGTCTTTCTGTACTTTTCTATCTCTCTTTCATACCTAACAGACATTTAACAAATACTTGTTGGGTGTTAAAGAAATGTATTTGTGTCAAGAAAGAAGCTTTGAAAAAAGAAAGAAAGAAAGAAAGGAAGAAGCTTTTACTATTTATAGAAGAGATGGTATACTAATGAACTTGAACCAGTAGGTCAGCCTGGATTACCTTATTGTTTCAGGAAAGCTGTGCTTGCCCCTATAAATTCCTTGTTTAGTCATTTTTGTATGAATGCTTTTGGAATTCTAGAAAACATGTTTTCTGGATACCCTTTCCCTTTAAGCTGAATTATTTATAATGAGAAAGTATAAAAATTATAACTCTGAAATACAAATGGGGATTGATTTTTTAAAACCTTGAAGTTATCTCTCTAATACGTATTTTAGTGAGTAAAATATACTCAGAAACACAAAATCACTTCAGTTTCTTATCCCTAAATGGGTCTTTAATATGTTTAATACTTTATTTCAATTCAAATTAATTTAGATTAATTTTTAAATTTTATCTCATTAGTTTTTCCTCAGGCAAATAATCGTAAAATACATCTTGTCTTTGTTATCAGCTGTCAAATAAAGGAAAATGCAGTAGAACGATTCATGGCTCAAATAAAGAAAATTAGAGAAAAGAACCAAAAGTATCATGAAAGAGTGAGTATAAAATTTAAAGCCAATATCTAGTCATTAAACATTTACACAAATGCTTAAAAAAATTGTGAGTTATGATGAAATGAACTCTAGGGAATTATCTTCTTTATCCCTTGGAGTTGATAAATTTATACTATATTTAAATATATTTTTGTACATGGGAGACAAGAGGATACTGCTGTTCTTATTATATTAATTATAATGTCAAAGGAAGTCAGCTTGAATTGTGTTATTTAGATCATGCAGACACTGAATCTTACGTTGAAAATTTTAAAGCTCTGCAACCACATTTATCTTTTAATTTCTTATTTAACTGCACTATAAAACATTGGTTCGCTATTTTAAATTTCTGTATCTGTTTTCCTTTAGATTTTCAGAGTGTGTGCATATGTAAATATTATCTGAAAAGTACAATCTCGGTTGTTAAAATGACTAATTTATTGTTTAAGTGATTTATTTTTATGAAATTAGAATAAAATGACTATCAAAGGGGTGCTGTATATGACTATCAGGACTAACAGAAATAAAGTTGGGAAGCAGTACATGGTAACGCATACAACTTAGCCCTAAGGGGTCTCATGAGTGAGGAAATACTGAGGGTGCCCGCTATTAAAACATTTATTTCATATGTACCCTGAAATTTCCATACCTGTTTTATTTGGCTTTTGTCTAAAAAAGACTGTATCTACAAATTTTAACAGAATTTGGGTCAGAGACCTAAATTTGCATCCTGACCGTACAACTTACTGCTGATGTCATTTTGGCCAAACTGGTGTAAGCCTCAATTTCCCCCTTGTAAAATGAGGGTTCCTGTCTTCCTTATAGGGTGAATTTGTTCAGCAAATATGTATTGGGCAAGACAAGCCCTGGTGGTGATATAACTGTGACCCTGACATTGTCATGATTCTGAAGAATCAGTCACTTGCAATAGGACCTAAGAAACTGAAGTCTGTGGATGAGAGTGGAAAGGGGAAGTCTGGCTTAGGCACTTGGAGGCAGGTTCCACATGATGTGATTCCAGAGTACATGAGAGTGAGCCACCATCAAGGGGCCAACTCACATCCCCTAGTGGTCAGCATGGGAACTCCCAAGCCAGCTTTGGGATTTCCATTTGGTTGTGGAAAGGACAACAGATCAGGACTGAGGAATCACTTTCCCATAACCCACCAGTTGGAGCCAGAAACAAAGTTCTTGTTTCCATGAGGATTAGCTCAAGAATGCGATAGGTCTAAGTCTGCTCTTGGAGTCATTAGTGGACCCAGCAGTGAGGAGCATGGTAATGCAGACTCTAGCTCAACCGTATGTGTCTATTTCTTTCCATTTATGCTGCTATTGCCACAGTTTAAGCCACCATCATCTCTTGCCCATACTTCCTCTAACCAGTACATTTTCCACAGTGCAACCAGAATTACCCTTGGAATATGGTAAACTTCAGTGCTTAAAACCCTGCAGTGGCTTCCTACTGCACAGAATGTAAAATCCATAGTCCTTCAAGGCCCTGCAAAAGCTGACCTCTACTCACCTCTCCAATCTTGTCTCCAGCCGCCCCACCCTTTGCTTACCCCTGCTTCTTTTAAATATTAGAAAACCCAATCTTTTTCTTACTATGGTACCTTTACAACAAAAAGGCTGTTTCCTCTTCCCGAAATGCTCTCCTCTTGGCTAGCCCCTGTTCATTCCCCCCATCTGAGCTAGGATGTTGTGTAAAAATATTTCTCCATTATTCAATTGAAAGCGCTTTAGGCAGAAGCAATCAAATCTTATCTTTGTTTCTCCAGAAAGGCCCATCATGAGTAGATGTTCAATAAATATATGTTGAGTTGATTCACACAAACACCAGTGGGAGGAAAAAAATTTGAGGTCACAGATATTTAAATTGCTAAGTTAAACTCATTAGCAAGATATATTTTTCTCTTCAGTTACGTCGAAATCGGAAATGCCCCTCTTCCTTCCTACCCATCATCTCTTCCTATGTGTTTAGTTGTGTTTAGATGTTTATTATCTTTCTTTCTCTGTTTGCATTCATTGCTCCACTACATCATTAGGTATTTCATAGTTCAGTGTGTCCACATCCTTACTTCCCAACACATACTTTCACTCCTGCTATTCCCCTACAACCCCTCTAGCAAAAGTTGTTAATGACCAGTTAGCCAGGTTCAATGGACTCTTTGTAGTCCTTTCTTTACCCTTCACTCCTTCAGCAGTCACTCCTGTCATCTTGAAACTCTCTTTCCTCTGGGTTCCAGGATATCACTCTTAAATTTCCTTCTACTTCTCTGACCATTTCTTCTTGGTTTCCATTGTTTTTTTTTCCTAGAACCACCCTTTAATTAGGGTATTTATCAAGGTTCTGATCTCAGTCCTTCTCTTTCACTCTAAACTCTCTCTGGATCATCTTATTTAACATCATGGCTTCAAATGCCATCTTCATGGTGATACTTCTCATATGTATATGTGACAGAATTCATAATCCTATTGAAAGGGTTCCCGACCCAATTCCAACTTGTATGTGTGGAGGCTTCCTCTCACCAGCAAGAGAATCTCAGACACAAACAGGCTGTCTGAGAGTTCAGCTCAATTCTGACACTACCTACCAGGAGATAGATTCCACAGGTAAAGGGCTCAGTCCCACAAGACCACCCTTCACTTCAGACGCCAGCTGCAAGTCCAGGTTGTTATTTGTGCTTCTGACCGACTGGCTATAAATCAGAGGCTCACACAACCCCCTCCTCAGGTTCAATTAATTTGCTAGAATGGCTCCCAGAACTCAGGAAAACCCATTTACTCACTAGATTACTGATTTATCATAAAAAGGATGTTAAAGGATGTGAATCAAAATCAACAGCCAGATGAAGAGATACATAGAGCAAAGTCCTGAACAAAGGAGCTTCTGTCCTTATGAAGCGTGGGGCCTAGCACAGTGTCACGTGGAAGCTCTCTCAAAAAGGACCAAAAGACGCTCCTTTTTCCGGTTTTAATGGAGGCTTCATTACATAATCATGATTGACTAAATCATTGGCCAATAGTGGCTGACTCAACCTCAAGTCCCTCTCCCTTCCCCGGAAATCAGGGGGCAGGAATGAAAGTTCCAACCCTCTAATAACTTGGTTAGTTCTCCTGGCAACCAGGCCCCTTCCCTCTCTCCCCACTTGTGGGATTCAAAAGTCACTTTCATTAACATAAACCCAATTGTGATGGCAGAAATTCCAAGGGTTTTGGGCACTGTGGACCAGGAACTATGGGTGAAAACCAAATATAGCTAAGAAATATGTTTTAGTCGTCTGAATGACCAAATAAATATATTTTTATAGATTACAATATCACAACTATACACTAAAAAAAAAACTGGTGAAATCCAAATAAAGTCTCTAGTTCAGTTAATAACATTGTACCAATGTCAATTTCCTGGTTTTGATACTGTACTATCATTAGATAAGATTTTATCACTGGGGAAAGCAGGGTGACTAGTAGATGGGAACTGTGTGTCCTATTTTGGCAACTTCTATTCTTGTTCTTGTGAGTCTTAAGAAGTTAAAAAAAAAGGCCATGAGATGGCCTTATAACAAAACAAAATTAATCCTTTCTTTGTAGCTTAATTACTAAATTTCCTTTCTTCTATTTTATAATGTGATAATTATTCTTAACTCAAATAATAAATGTACTTCACTTCGTAAGATAAATGTCATTTTTTAGCATATTGGTGGATATATTTAAATACATTTTATTTTGGTATGTAGCTCAAAATAATTTTTCAGACATAGCGAATTTTATAACATTGTCAGACATTTCCTTTCTATTTGAAATTCATACAGGATTTGGGAAGTTTAATATAGATGTTATTAACTTTATATATATGCCCTATACATGCATGTGGCCTTTTAGAGTCCCAGGAATATGTCAGAGCTTTCAAAGCTCTCTATGGACATCTCATCTGCAGCTTTCTTTTAAAGTTTTTTGGTCAGCTTGTTGTTTACCTCAACTTTTATTACCACCTCAGGGAGCTGTAATGTTCAACATTTGTTGATTGTTTTTGACAAACATCTGCCTCTGATTGTTTTTGACCAACATCAATCTGGGAAAAGGCTGGTCACACATTGGGTAAGCTCTGACTCAGGTCAAATAAAGACAATGTTTCCCAGTGGGATTTTCCAGGGAATTACCAGATAGGTCAAATAATGACTGTTACTTGGGAATTGGGCTTTGGAAGAGTTCTGTTCCCCTCACTTCTCTCCATGACCCTCAACCCCAGGCTGCTAAGTTGCTGGTTTTTACCATAACTGTGGGGCTTTTGGTTTTTAGAGCAAGTTAAAATGCCACAAAGCTCACTGTTCTTACCAAGATTCAACCATTTTTCTTGAATAAGCACTCCCTGGAAGTTACTGCAAAGCCTTTAATTTCAAAAGTTCTGAAAAGTTGATTTTGACAATTTTTGCCAACTTTTTCTCATTGATTTTATGAAGGAGAGGATTTTCAGAAGTCTTACTCCACCATTCCTGCTTACATCATGCCCAATAAGATTTTACACAGAAGGAAAGAGATTCAGTTTTCAGACATATCATATTATGAATGCTTTGGTACTAAAAATTCTTCAGAGACAGAATTATGATACTTTAGAATATTACAAACAAAAGATCAGAGAAGTTAAACCACTGAATTTTGAATATCATATCTTTTTAATCTTTATTTCCATTTTTTTTTAATCACTCAAATCCTGTCCAGTTCCAGTCTTTTTTTTTTTTTTTTGCCTGTATTTCTCAATACTGAGCATCATCATAAAGTTAATTGTCTGTTGCTTTCTTTCAGCTTATCAAAGTTTTAAATTAAAATTCTAATGCACTGTAATGGCAGTAATGTCACGCAGCCTGTGGAATAACTTAAAGAGCACTAAGGTTACATAATCCTGTCCAGGGAGTTTATTAAACTAGAAATCAAATTTTTCAGCCCTCAACTTTAAAGTTTGTTGGATTAAGTGTTAAAGAATTGAGTTTTAGTAGGCCGTAGCGCTATCAATAAATCACAGATATTTGGATTACCTGAAAGAAGTTTGCTACCTGAACTGTGGGTTGTGGGCCAGCAGGCTTGGCATCAACCTGGAGCTTATCAGAAATGCAGAATTGCAGGCTTCATACCAAACTTACTGAACCAGAATCTGCATTTTAACAAGGTCCCCAAGTGTTGGGTATACACATTGAAGTTTGAGAAGCACTGGCCCAGAGAATCAATTTTGGGAAAGAAAATACTCTTAGAGTATCCATGTAGGTTAAGAGGATAAAAGACATGAATATCAGAAATAAAATATGATGTTGAAAAAGCTATAGTAAAGAGAATGTTAAATTATAGGAAAAATAATTTTTAAAAGAAGTATTAGAATATTTTAAGTATATGCATTTTATTAGGTTTAAGAAATTGAAGGAGAGACACCAGGGAAGTGAGGATTAAAACTTAAAGGGAGGCTAAGAAAATTACAAGGAAAAGGTATTAAGTTCACACACAGTAAAATATCTCTACATATACATAATAAGCTAGCAAGGGCAAGAATAAACTCTAAGTTGATTAAGTGAGAAACTTGGAAACATAGGTGGGATATTCACAAAAGGAACACCGTCCATACTTCAGGTGTGGAGTATTGAAATAGTAACCATCACCCCAGAATAAGAGAATTAGGGTCATTTGTGAGAAAAACAAAGAATAATGTAAATTCCACAAGAGCAGTACTTTTGTCTATTTTGTTCACTGATATATTCCTAGTGTCTAGAAGACTACCTGGCATATGGTAGATGCCCCATAAATATTGACTAAATGAATGATGTTTCCTAGAAAAGAAGGGTGTTTGTGGGAGTTGAAGAAACTGACCTCTGAAATCTAATTTTAATGTTCACTGATCCTATGATAGGGTGATAGACTGGCAGATTAATAATGCAGGTTTTAATATGTAACTTTCTCTTCAGTGATCACTGTATTGATGGGTTTAATTTTGAGTCTTCCATATTCCATATGTTCTTTAGAGATATTATTGAATAACTTATTTCATTAAATATCTATTTTGCAAACCTCAATGTGTAACTCTATTTGAGGGAAATCAATGGAAATACTTCAGCAGATGTAATTAACAACTGTTGATATTCATGACAGAATAAACGCTTAAAGGATGAACAGATTTGGCACACAAGGAACCTACTAAAGGAACTGAGTGAAGATAAGTCAGAGGGATTAGCAGTTGTAACAAGAGAGGAAGTTGAAAAAGCAATGAAAGAAAAATGGAAGTTTGTAAGAGACCAGGAACAAAACTTGAAAGGTGATTTAGAAACTTAGAAAATTATCATAAAGCTGTATCAAGTTATTTCTTGAATGTATTAATGCTTTTGTCTCCTAATATGTTCAAAAGGCTGTGAACACATTTCAAATGACATCATCACCACAACCACAACCACATATAAGTAAGTGGACAAGAGAGGGAAATAAAGTGGGCAGAGATACTGAAGCCAAGCAAGGAGGAGGAGTAAGGGCAGTGATCAAAAACAAAGACAGAAGAAACCCCTCTGACCCTTAACACCAGGCAATATCCTGTTAGGTACCACCCTGAACTCCCTGCAATGGGGATCTGTTCTTTTTTTGAGAAATTCTCTTGTTTCGTGTCTTCACAGGCTTCAGCCCCAGTTAAGACTTGGGAATGGTAAGGTGAGTGTAACCATGAGGCTTCCTCCCCACCCCCAATATCTCTAAGGGAGCTAAGCCCCCTCTTTAGATGGGGAAAGAGGGATTAGAATTGGAAAAGGGGAAGTTTATAGGACATGGATAGAAATGATGCTGGTACAGAAGATGAAGGACCCAGGACATAGTCTTGTCGTGGGCTCAGGAAGTACCAGGGTTCTGAGGGTAAGTCACACACAGTTTTGACACGTGCATTAAAAAAAAAAAAAATCCTATCCCTTCATCATAAACTTGCTGCTCAGATTTCTAAAACTTTTGCCAGAACCTCTATAAATACCATCTCAGCTAGGAAGCTGGAAAACAAGGGAGAGACTTGAGTGCTCTCAGGAAGCAGTATTAGAATCTGAGAGGCGAAAAAAGGGACTAGATTTCCTTGAGTTTCCCCAAGCATTTTAGAGAGCCTCCTTACCCAAGCGCTCGGCGCAGAGCAGGCATTCCATTTGTAGATATCTGTTATTTTGAAAGAAATAGTTACCAACACCGAAGGTCAGTCAGCAGATTTCATTTTTAGGGGGTCTCTAAAACTTTCCCACAAGCCTCCTCCTGCCAAGTCCCTGTGTGGGCAACAGTGATGTCATGAGGTGGTAGATGTATTTTCTGGTCTGGCTCCTGTCTAGGAGAGTTCTGCTTATGTTTGGAAGGAATGCTTTAAGAAGTCACACCCTTGAGATGGGTGTGAGACCAAAGCAGATATTTAGACGACGTGCTCACTAAACTGCCTTCAAAGGGAATGGGCTCGGTTAGTTAAGGTGTGCCTGTCTGTGGTTTGGGCTGAGTGCTGGGGTATGTGTGTCATACAAGACTGGGGACGTGCTAGGTGACTAAGAACAGGAGGGCTGGGCATGTGCAGTGGTCCAAGGAAGAAAGGAGCCCACAGATGCTGAGGAAGAGAGGGAAAGAGAGAACAGATATGGCTACAAAGGATCCCTGAGGCAGTGACATTTTGTACCAGGTAGTTAGTCACCTTCAACTCAATTTGGTTCATGGAGCAGCAGCTGGAGCTTCACCTGGCAGCTTGTGATAGTAAAGAACCTCAGACCCCCATCCGGACCTGCTGAGTCAGAATCTGCATTTGGACAGGATCCTAGGGGAGTCCTGTGCACAGTAAAGTTTGAGAAGTGCTGACAAAACTCCCTTCTTCCAATGTTTAGTTAGGACTCTTTCAGTTGCAAGCATAAAAATCCAATCCAAACTAGTCTAAGCATAAAGAAGATGTTAATTTTTTCATGTAACCAAACAGAAGAGGCAGGGTGCTACTGACCTGGACCCAGAGCCTCACATGCTGTCAGATCTCAGTGGTTTTTTAAAAATTTCCCTCTCTTGCCTGCCCACCCCCCGCATCACCCTCCCTCTTTTTTCCCACCTCCTCCCCCTCTACCTGCTTCTCCTCTTACCCGTCTTCTCTCTCTGCCTTCCCCCTGAAAGTTGGCTCCTTTTTCTGAGAATGTTCTCCCCGTGAGGCTGGAATTCTGACCAGAGACACCGCTGAACTTACATCCTTATAACCTCAAAGTGGAGACAAAAGAGACATGTTTTCCACCAGTGAAAATATTTCTAGGGGAGGACTCCGAGCATTTGCCCAGCTTGGGGCACCTGCTCAGCCCTGGACCAATCCCTGAAGCCAGGAGAAGGGGTGACTGTAATCGGCCTACTTACATGACAAGGGACAGGAGACATGTGTTACTAGAAGGGAAGGGAGAGAGGGGTTCTGGGAAAGTAGAGCAACAGCCACTACACCCCCCTCTCTTTCAAAAGCTTCAGTGACATCAATCAACCCTCCCCACAAAGACTGAACATGGTGCAGGGCTGAGACAGCAACAGTCTGCCCACATTGGAGGACAGGTGGTCACTGGGGTGCAGTGTTCTTAATTGTTTAATGATAATAACAAGTACCATTTGTTAAGGGAGTTTAAAATATATTATTTTATATTCTTAATATATTAAGTATATATTAAAAAATATATATTAAAAATATATTATTATCATGTCTTGGAAAAAGACATGTCTGGAGTCCTTCTGGACCTTTGGACTGAAGAACACCTCTCTGGCCTGAATGGAATGCTTCAGTCATGAACATCTATTGAGCACCAACTAATTGCCAGACTCTGTGCTAAGCGCTGGGTTGACAGAGATGAATACGATGTGGTCTTGCCCTCAGGGGCTCTCAAACAAGATGGTGCATGGTAGTGAGCCAAATAGCCATTCAGTTCATTGGACCTGGCTTTTTGTAATGCTGCCTTTTCCAGAATATTCAGCAGCATGATATTCAGCCTAAAGACTGAGTAGAATATCATGTGTAGGAAGTACACCAGGGCAAGCTGAAAGTTTATATGATTGAGAGGGCTCCATATTTGTACACACGTAACTGGGGAACTTATGTTTCACTCTGAAGTCTCACTGTGTGGGGTTAGGGGAAGGCAGGTTATTATGACTATCATATGCTATCATTTCACAAAAGGGAAGCTCAAACAATTGAACTTTAAAAGATGGAATCAAACAACTTACCTGCAAAAATGGTCGCCAAGTACTGTGGAAGGATGTTAAGTTGAAATCACTTTGCCCAGACACATAATGACCAGAAAAATGACAATTTACTAATAAAAAGTATATGTGACATAATATATTGTACAAAACAGGACACTTATCAAGCTATCACAGGCATAATTTAAGCTCGTGGGTCTCTAGGCAAATAGGTTGATTGCATGTTACAGCTCTCAATCACAGCCCCAAACCACACAACTACTTTATAACTGGAAGTTTAATTTTACTTAGATTTTGAATCATGAGGGATAGATAAACAATAGTTTGAATAGTTTAGATTTCCCTAAATTATAGATATAAAATAGTATTTATGAGTTGATATTTTCACATCAGAACTTAACTTCACAAAAACAGATTGCAACATATAATGGTTGCAAGGACAATAGAAATGACAGAAAGTCTCGATTTTCTTTCAACAGATATGCACATCCAAATAAATAACGCTGAGAAACTATTTCTTGAGAAACTCAGTGAGAAAGAATATTGGGAGGAGTACAAGAATGTAGGGAGTGAACAACATGCTAAACTCATTACCTCCTTACAGAATGACATCAACAGAGTTAAAGAGAATGCTGAGAAAATGTCAGGTCAGTTGCAAGAAAGCTGGTTCAGAGTCAATAAAAAAATCTTTCAGGGGCAGACATTTGGTGGAAGAAAGAAATGGGTACCCCCTGAATCATCCGTTACTCTCAGCTGTCAGCACAAGCACTATGAGCCTAAGGATTAGGTGAAGGGAGGAAGTAAAGAAACTATCCCAGGACCACCTATGGAACTGAGAAGGGGAAGTAAAGGGATGGGAGTGTGTGCCTCTGTGTGTGTAGAAACCCTGCAACCGACTTTGAGAAAGAAGCTTCATTCAGTGGGTGGGTGTCTGCCTGCTCTCACACCTGGGTCTGGGCCAATTCCACCAAGGTGGGAGGGTCCTGGGAAGGGATTATATTAGAAAAGGAATTCACCTGAGGCAAGCTGAGGCAACCCACCCAGGCTGGACAAACAGAATCGTTATAGAAAAATGGCCAAGTAAATGCTAAGTTGCAGTCGGGGAAAAAAAACTGGAGAACAAACATGAGACAGGAAGTGAAGAGGTTATGGAGCAGGACGGCATCGGGCATAATGAATCTTACCAGGATCAGAGCTGGGAACCATGAGGCCGGCCAGCTGTCTGTCACTGAGGCATAGTGGCTTAAAAGAACACCAGACACTGAGAGACAAGAAAGTCCTAGGGTAGAACAAACAGGAGAAATCTGGCCTGAAAGAACACTGTGGGCGGATGGCAGCTCTGAGCCCAGCTGGTAATGGCACCCTGTGTTGTGGAAGGAGCGTTCATTCAGGGTCGTTCCCACTATCCCCTCTGAGGCTCTGTCCAGTCAGTCTGCTTCTAGACCACTTTTTATGTAAGTTTCTCAGCTCAGGGCCTCTGTTCCACAGTGGTGGTGTAAATTTGGCCCCAAATCAGTTACAATTTTTCAAAAGGTTCTCCTCCCCAAAAGAAGAAAGTAAAAGTGACACCCTCCTACCCCTGTCAATCCCCCAGCCACTGAGATCCTTGCTCTAGATAAAAACGCTATTACCAGTTCCTTATGTAACCTTTCAGAAAGAGTCCATGCATGTTTCCGTATGTACATATATGTCACAAGCAGCATGCCACAGATGCAATTTTTCACTTGATCTTTCAGGTAACAATATGGACATCCTTACCGATAAGTACATATTAATACTTCCTCATCCTCCCAATGGCTACTTTGTTTTGTTGTACCATAATTTTTTAAAGTCCCCTACTCATAAGCATTTAGGTTGTTTCCCATCTTTTACTATTACAAATAATACTGCAGTGACTATCCTTACACAGTCTCATTTTACTACGATGAATACCCTTGTATGTATGTAATTTCATTTATGTGTAGCTCTAAAGGGAAATGGCTGGCCCAAACAGCTTGCACTTCCAGAGTTTGTTGTGGCAAAGCAAGAAGGAGTGTTTCCTGTGGACCAGTTGTGAAAGAGCCCTGGTATGCAGTCCTGTTAAGTCTTGCCTGAGGGCTGATGAGAGGGGCCATGTTGCCCCCAAAGAGAAACAGGAGCCTGTCTATGTGGGAGGGAGGAGGAAACTGAGACCCAGAGGCCAAAGGAAGAGTCATTAGCCAACCTCCAAGGGCAGTATTTCCCCTGTATCAAGGGCATGCAGGTGAAATATAACTAGCAATGGGGGAAGCGGTCCTCCAGAGAACCTACAAAAACCACCCCCAAGAGAGCAGAATCAATCTTAAATGCTAACTAGACCCAGAAAATGGGACATCAGCTTGAGATAGTATCAGTCAAGTGAGTGCTTTCCTGTCCTTTTCCAGGCTCCCCTTCAGCCCTGAGGGAGAAGGCATAGAAGTTCAAGTCAGAGGAAATGGTAGTAGGTTTAAGCTAGGAAGGGAACAGCCATAATTTTAAATGAAGCTTAAAATTTTGATTATTATAAAGACTAGACATATTAATTTCTGATTGGAAGATATTTTGTTATCACAAAGGAACCAGAAAAGTCATAGGATTGCCCTGTATCTTACTGAGAGCTACTAGCCTCACAGTATGAATTTTAAAGGCAAGAGAGAAAAATAAGTTTTCTTGATGTCCCATGATCATGTTTGTTGGATGTAACACTTGTACTGAAGAATGGGAGGACTGAAGATGGAAACAGAAGGCCATCAGATCAGTGGTGGCTCTAGGGATGCTCCTCCCTACATGTGTCACTCATGGTCTGTGACTGTCCCTCTTGTGGCACCTCTGCTTTGTTCTTTGTGCCTGTCTCCATTCTCTTCTTGCTCCCCACAGACCAATTCTTGCAGAGTATTCTCCAACCCAGATTCTGGAAAGAGCCGGTGTGATCACCTACCTAGTCAAAGGTGACCAAAGACCTTCGTCCATGCCTCCTCATGGGTCATCAGTTGGCCCCAGCACAAACCATTCTTTGGTCAGCTGTCCAACCTATCTTATGCAGTAGCCACCCTAAGGCCTGGGGGCATAGGGAGGAAGAACCTGGAGCTGCTTCCTTGAACTTCAGCTAGAAGGAGATGTTGGGATATTGGGTGTAGAAAACACGGTCACTGATATACCCAGGACAAGGCTCTTTCTCTCAATAAAAGGAAAGGGAACCTTAGATTAGGCCCAGGAACACAGAAAGTATGGGGTTACTACAAATCATCAGATATTAGAGTCGCAGAGAGTTTTTACTTTTGTCCTTGACCAGGTGCATGGGACAGGAATCCTGAAAAGTTTCTCTGTACACTAACAGTGAGTTAAAAGACTTGGGTTCATGTCCACCTCTTTGAATGCTAGTTTCCTCGCCTGTAAAATGAGAGTACCTCAGAGATCTCCAAGAGAACTCACAGTCCCGGCACCTGGTTTTCTATACCTTATCGCGTCCAGCTCTTACAAGTTCCTTTGAGTTGGATATCATTGTGCCCAGTTTAAAGATGAGGAAACAGAGGCCTGGAGGAGTTAATTGCCTTAACTAAACTCACAGATTTAGTAAGCAGTGGAAATGGGATTTGAACACAGGTGTGTGTCAGACCCAAACCCTTATGCTTCAAATAGTCCTCCCAGCTCTGTGATGCAGCGAGGTAGGGAGGGCTCTCTAACACACACTCTGCCTGAAGAAACTGCTACATGGCCAGTGTTGCCACCTGCCCTTGCTTGGTTTTCTCCAGAGGGGGCTCAAAGGAAGCCACTGGCACAGTGAAGCTGTGTGACACCCAGAAGTGTGTGAAGAGTGAACAGTCTCCTAAAAAGCCATGGAGCAGAGCCAAAGCAGAGCCACACACAAGGAAAAGAGAACAATGCAAAGCAAGCTTCAGCCTCTGAGAAGTGTGGTCAGCTTCTGAGAAGTGACCATATTAGACCGGGCATCTGAGCGACCAGGAGTCTAAAGGCACAAAGTCATAATCTCCCAAGCTCCCATTTGCAGTGTTCCAAACATTTCTGGGAAGGAGGCTTTTCCATACTCCCAGTTTCTATGGCCGTATTCACAAATGTGTGGTTAATAGTTGCTACCTGAAGCATTATCTGAATTTCAAAGGATAAAGGGAGATTTTCACACCCTCCCTTGTGCTAGCTACTCTGCTTTTCAGGAGAAAAACAGTCCATAGAATTGTATATGGAATTTGGAACAGAGTTGGATGTTATTATCGCTTTTTCAGTATTAACATGAGGGAGAGCTACAACTTTACCCAGAGCATATTTGGTCATCTATTTTTTTATGATTTATAGCAAATAATTAATATATAATGCTATCAAGCTCCAGTTTTTATGTTTTCTTTCAGATGCTAAGAATGTAAAATCCATTATAGCTCAACTCCTGATGCACTGCAACTTTCAGATTGAGTGTTGTATTTTGTGTGGTAGAAATTTTAAATAAATATCTAGCATTAGTCTAATGGACTAGATCCTGAACTGAAAAAAAAAAAAATCCATCAGAAATGCGATTGGAATGATTAAAACATTCAAGCAATTACTTTGAATGAGATTAAG
>RJWK010055524.1:0-14702 GCA_004363435.1 Platanista minor
ATATGCATTAATATACGATATTTGTTTTTCTCTTTCTGACTTACATCACTCTGTATGACAGTCTCTAGATCCATCCACTTCTCTACAAATGACCCAATTTCGTTCCTTTTTATGGCTGAGTAATATTCCATTGCATATATGTGCCACATCTTCTTTATCCATTCGTCTGTCGATGGGCATTTAGGTTGCTTCCATGACCTGGCTATTGTAAATAGCACTGAAATGAACATTGGGATGCATGTGTCTCTTTTGAACTATGGTTTTCTCTGGGTATATGCCCAGTAGTGGGATTGCTGGGTCATATGGTAATTCTATTTTTAGTTTTTTAAGGAACCTCCATACTGTTCTCCATAGTGGCTGTAACAATTTACATTCCCACCAACAGTGCAAGAGTGTTCCCTTTTCTCCACACCCTCTCCCACATTTGTTGTTTGTAGATTTTCTGATGATGCCCATTCTAACTGGTGTGAGGTGATACCTCATTGTAGTTTTGATTTGCATTTCTCTAATAATTAGTGATGTTGAGCAGCTTTTCATGTGACACATTATTTTTAATACCAACAATTCAAATCAGTCACTCATTCAGGCTCAGACTTCAGAAACTCAGCAGGATTGTCTAAAATTTAAATTATAAAATGCTTTTGAAAAGAAATCTTATTTTATTTCTTTTAGTGTATGTCAACTCAATAATTTAGTAAATTATTAATGAATAGTTTATCAAATTATTTTTTGGTGGAGGACTTCAGGGAGGCAGGAGAGGAACTAACATTGAGAATCTATCATCCGTCAGGCACTGCCTTTCATAGTGGACCTCGGCAAAGCCTAGATGGGGAACCTGGGGCTCGGAGAAGGGAGGTAACATGGCTGAGGCCATCTGAGCAAGTGCAGAACCTAGGACTCAGACTGGACTTCTAGATTCTAAAACCTGTGATTCTCCATTGCTTTCTCACTCTGAAATCTACTCAGCTTGAAAATGATTTAGAATCATACAGCATCGAACATAAACACAACTCTTAAATATCTCTTAAAGTAAGCTTTTAAAACTATAACAAGATAATACATCTGACTAAATTAAAAATGGTTACAGTATTACCTTTTTCCATATGGGAAAAAAGTCAAGAGATGAGTGACAAGTTGGGGGAAATATTTGTAATTCACATTATAGAAAAAGGACTAACTTTCTTAGTATATAAAGTTCTGCTACAAATCAATAAGGAAAAGACAAATATCTAAAGAGAAAGCAAAAGGATATGAACAAAAGGGAATATGAATCACTCTAAGACGTGAAAATATGTTCTACATTTCTCCTACTAAAAGAAATGAAAATTAAAACTACAAGAGATTCAACATTCAAGTTATCAGACACCAAAAGGTCAAAACAGCATTATGTTACCTGGGAGTAGAGGAAGGAGCACTCTCATATAATAACGGTGTGAGTATGACCATATGGAAATACATTCTTATAATTTGCAGTAGTTATGTTCTATAAATTCACCATAAACACTGAATTAGCAAATACTGAGCCACTGCTCCCAAGGGAAATACAGGGTTAGGTTCCTGCAAGCCTCTGGTCACAGCATTTTCAATTGATAAGTAAACTTGTTTTATGTGTGTTTCTGTTTAAAGACATCTTATTTAATATATCTTTTTATAACTAATTAATTTTATGCAGCATTTCTTTATTATAATACTCTAGACAAGAAGAGCTTAACATGTTCCTGACCCTGGATGACCTGCCCATGAATCTCTTTGGCTTTCAGCCTCACAATAATGCTGTCCCTTATGCTCTTTTTATCGGTTGTCATCTCATGAATCCGTAAGTTTTGCTACTCTTCCAGCTCAAATTTTTCCCCACTCTGTCCATGCCCACAAATGACTTGGGAAAGTGCCAGAAGTATTGATCTTTCAATTACTGGTAACTTTCAGAAAGTAAGAAAATTCACAAATATGAATCTGCAAATAATGAGGATAGACTCTTTTTCTCAAAATGACATACGCTTTGACCTAGCAATCCTACTCTTAGGTATTTGGTCTACAGATATGCCTTTACATGTACAAAATAACATCTTTACACAGAGATTCACTGAAGTAGTTCTAATTAGGAAGAAACTGGAAATAGCATGGTTGCCTTTTGGTGGGAGCATACAAGAAGAACAATGGTACCCTATACAATGGAATACTATTCAAGTAATTAAGAATAAAGAGAAAGTTCTTAATATGGAACCATCCACACTAAGTGTTTTTTTCAAACTTTTTGCCATGAACCACAGTAAAACCAAACCAAAACAAAAAAAGCCCCACACACTGTCACTTAGTACATGGGTTCTTTATATTCTACGCACTACAATTAAAAGGTTCTGCTTGTGACTCACTAAATTAGACCTCATTAATGTGACATGCTACAGTTGGAAAAAACACTAATCTGCAAAATATATAGTTTATCTAAAAGAAAAGGAAAGGTGGAGAAAGACATATAAAGATGGTGCCACCATTTTTGTGAAAGAAAATAAAAGGGCACCATGGATGACAATGCTTGTAAATACATGAGATGTCTCTGGAAAAAAAAATCTTGGGAAGCAGCAACAGCAGGGGGGCAACCTACTTTTCACCATACATGCCTTCTGAAACTTTTGAATTTTGCCCTGTTTTCAATTATGTCCTATTTTTTAAAAAACACACCTAGGAATCTCAATTACCTTGTTAATCTAATTTATCTATGAAGAATTAATTTCTTCCCTGTTTAGATTATGACATTCTGAAATACACTGAAATTTGACGTAATGACATGTTACCATATTTTTTTTTGCAGTACGCGGCCTCTCACTGTTGTGGCCTCTCCCGTTGCGGAGCACAGGCTCCAGACACGCAGGCTCAGCGGCCATGGCTCACAGGCCCAGCCGCTCCGCGGCATGTGGGATCCTCCCAGACCGGGGCACAAACCCGCGTCCCCTGCATCGGCAGGCGGACTCTCAACCACTGCGCCACCAGAGAAGCCCCCCTACCATATATTTTTAATTGCCCTTCATGAGAATGCTTTATTATGATGTGAAACTGATTGGATGCTTTCAAATTGTTTCATGTCTTGTGACTACCCAAAACATGAACAAATCTTATGAAGGGGCATGAACAAACCCCTACTTAAATTTATACTGGCCACATATATATGGAACAAAACCTGCTATGTTCAAAAAGCAATCAAAACAAACAAAACAAATACTTATTTCCATTTGAAATAAAAAATGCCGAAACCATCATAAGTTTTTAAAAATGAGAAAACATTTATTTGTATCAAGGGTAAAGCTTCTGTCACAAAGATCTCTCAAAATTGTTTAATTAAGTCAATTTATAATTAAAACCTAGTCAAGAGTAGTACAAAGTTTGCTCAAATACAATTACATAGAAGAAAAACTAAAATGTTAAACTCTACTCAGTACAAAAGTAGCATTTCTTACCATCAGTGATATCTAGAAGTCTATGATTTATTTCTTAATTTTAAAACTAAGATTGTCTCCTACACTAAAAAACTGAATTTTATGGAACAGTATTTTAAAAATGATTCTAATAATAATACAAACAAACTGGGCAGATGCTATATCATAGTACCAGAATTTTTCCTTGTGTAATGATTACATGTAGGGGACCATGAACTCAAGCAACGTGCAGGGTTTATGAGTGGCCTGGAGTGGCACTGGTCTGAGCCTGTGAATGTGCTGTCTGAAATAGTGTTTGGTGTGGTCAAGCTCAAGCTGATTTCCATTTAGAGAAGCCCTGGGCTCTCGGTAATGACCACGCTCCTTTGGTAGTGGCTGGTGACTCTTTACACCTCAACTACTGATTTGAAAAAGGCTTTTGTTTTTCAGAAAGCCAAAGCCCAGGGATGGTGAGGCTACTGGAAATGTCCAGATCATGAAAAGACCTCCATCAGAAAACATTAAGAACACCTAAACCTACGGGTTTAACATATGAAAGATGGACACAGGGATTTGGCAGGATTCTTCTCCACCAAGTGACTTCACATCATGTCCCAACACACCAGCATGATGTGAAAAACCATCAACACTACTGATCCTGTTCCAGGGCCAGAGAACAGATTAGGTGTGGATGTGCTGTACGTGTGTTCCTCAAGAATGGCAAGTTAATGGCCTTATAGGGACAGTTGGAATGGATTTGTACATAATCTTAGAGGCCAGCCTGTCTGGAAAGTTGTATTTAATGCTTTGGAACAAATGAATTCACCTAGGGGTATAATGTCCAAGAGCAGCCCCACTTCAGTCTAGGGTTCCCCCACTGCCTGAGATATTTTGAGTCACATGTCATCCTGTTTAAATTAAGTCAAACAAAATTTCCTTACCAGAGTTGCAAAGCAAGTTTTTTCTATTCAAACAGATTCTCTTTTTTTGACCAGAAAGGAGCCCTCAGCCACCTTTTTTTTGAAAAAAAAAAAAAAAAGTTCTCCAATTGTTAACAACCCCCAGCTGCACTGGCTCCCACACCCATTTCAACCCTCTCTGCCTGGCTTCATATCCCAGACTTTCTTGCAAGGAAAAGAAAACTCTAAAATCAGAACTGTCTTGAGCTGGGCAGTTGCCAAGTCAGCTGCCACTCCTTAGCCCTAGGTCAAATGGCTTACCCTAGGACACTTTGCATAGTGTTTAAGTTACTCCTTATTAAATAAAGATAAATTCATTTTTAAAATGGGAAGGAAGAGGAACTGTAAATAGAACAATTTCTTCTTGTCTCTGCAGATTTCCCCCGGGGTGGGGAGGTTCTTTATAACCCAGTAGGGGGTTCATTCAAGGATGCTTTACTGTCCTGACACGGAATCCTTAAGATTCATATAATGCATGTCCCATTATGGCCATGAAGTAGCTTTGAGTTGGCTTGCTGCCCTGAAAAACTTTCACCACTGAACTGTCTGGGGAGCTATGGGGATGGAGTTCTATAGAACTCCACTTATGCTAAGCCAAGAAAATAATTATTCCCTCTTTCCAAGGCTCACTCCATTTGTTCAAGACTAAAGAAAGATGCTGACTGAAAAAGGAAGAGAGGGATGTGGGTCAAAGAGTAAAACAAGCCCCAGAGGACACTTCAATTCTCTTCCTATTTTATCATTTTATTGTATTAGAAACTGACAAAATAAGTGGCCAATGGCTGGGACTTGGAAGTTCTCTGCTGAAGAGAAAAGCATTCAGTGAAACAAGTTATATTGAAACATGATTTCATTCATTCAACAAATATTTTTTTAGGATTTGTTTCATACTAAGGTGATCCACATTACATTCTGAGCAGATGAAAACTGACTATAAAATTTCTCAAAATGTTTTTCTGAGAGTTTTAGGAGAACCAAAGTAATAAGAATTACATAATCACTAGAATTCTGTTCATAAATCTTTGTATCCTTTATTTCAGATGGAAAACTTTGTGGCCAAAAAAAAAAGATACTATATGGTTAGATTATAGCTAGAAGTATACTTCTCATGATGGAGAAAAAAATTACAGATGAAAATCTATTTCCAATCTTTTTAAAGTGTATTAGTAATATTTAACAGAAGAAAAGTTCTGTTATAAAGCAAACAAAGCAAATGATCTTTTTATAATCAACATCTTTGTATTTTAAAAATGAAAACCAGTTCTGAAAAATATAAATCTCAGAGCACTACTCAACAGGTTAATGCAACTCAGTTGTTGAAAAGTTTAAATATCATGTCTGCCTTAGTCACTCTGCATCTAAGAATGTTACTTAATTCGTTTCTTTCCATCTGATCCTTAAATAAGAACCAAAATGCCAGCCTATCTCTCTTAAGACTATAGTGAAGATGTAACAATCCCAAAGCATTGCTGAGGTGCTAAAGAAATAAGCTTCCAACCATGACACTGGACCCTCTTACAGAACAAAGTTTTAGTTATAGTTTTAAGACAAGGTATTAACATCAATAACCAACCGTAAGTACCTCTTTTCCCACTACCAGTCTAATAACTAATTTGCCTTCTCTTTGAGGGTTATTTTTATGATCGTGTAAGCCCAGAAGAATGCCTAGTCATAAGTGCTCGTGGTGGCATGTGCCATGAAATGGAAATAACGGATATTGCTGGGCACTGAGAACGAAGCTCCTTTGAAGTACATGTGTTTATATGTGCTCACCAAAGTTTTAATGCCAGTAAAATCAAAAGGCGGTTTGGAATTTTAACTTACAGTAAAATGACTTTTTATCTTTTTAATGTTCCAGGAAGCATCAATTCAATCTAACAATTTTTATTTTTAAATCATGGCAAGTTTTTGTAACAGTGACAAGAAGAATGCTGGATAAAGAACTTTGCCTGATCTGAAAAGAAGGGAGGAGAATGCCACATTTCAGTTCTCACTGGTAACTGAAGAACAGTTGATTTGATCAAGCTAAGTCTAAAATGATAAAGGGACTCATTATCCTTTCAGGTAATCATGTTAAGAAACTGCAAAAATTCTCACAGAAGAAATCACCTGCTACAACATTTATATAAAGTTCAGAGAGGCCCACAGGGGGGCTTCAGAGATATGGGTAATGGGCAATTTCTTAAGCTGGGTGGCGGGTCCACAGGTGTTCATTTCACTATCATCCTTTATAACTTACAAATTTATTACATTCTTTTAAAAATACATGAAACATTTCACAATAAAGATGAAAACCCAGGGAAAAAAAGGAGTAGCTGGACAGTAGAAACAATATCATGTACAAAACTTAATTATCAGCACCATGAACATATGCCTGGGCAGCAAAGAACCTGAAATTACTCCCTGAGTGAGGTGAGGGTGATTTGATGGGAAAGTAACAATTATTACGTGTGCTCATCAGATGACCAAGCTCAAGCTGAACCGTGGGCCTTCAATCTATTTAGCAAGAAGGCCTGCAACACAGATAGGCTTGGCGGAAAGGCCACTAGCCGAACATACAGCGTCTTCACCCTTACTAGCCCTTATGCCTCCTATCTTGAATTGCTTAAGATTTTCCTTAAATATATGGAGTCTATTTCGCATTGATCCTCATACTCACTGCTTCCTATTAACCACTCTAAGGTAGGAGCCTCTGAACTTCACAGGGTCTGTCAGGCTTCCCATCAGCACAGTGAGGGCAGGCTACAAGGGAAAAAATGCACCCATATAGTGAGATTGGCTGTTCATGCCATATATTTGCATATATTCTAATTACTTGTATTGACTCATAAGCTTAAAATGGAAAAGCATTAATTTTTTCCACTGGAAGACTTGATATGCCTTTGTTTACACAATTATTAACCATACTATATACAGCAGCCTCAATAAAGCGCTTCTGCAGAGGCCTGGAAAACATGTAATTGTACTTTAGCAGGTAAAAATATTCTGTTTTTTTTCTCTAAAAGCAGAGAGAAAATTAATGATTTTCAGCTGTTTCATTCCAGGAACAAGCATTTGCTTTGTGTTAAAGCAGTGATTTGTGGGCTGGGCTTTGCCAGCATCTCATGATCTGGGGGGTGGGAGTTGGTGGGATGGGTGTTGCAAACACATTCTCGTCCAAATTGTCCTTTTACAAGGCTGTTTGCAAAGGCTGTCTTCTGGGATCCGTTTAAACTGTCTCCAAATCTTCTTGTTCCCCGACACTCGTCATTATCCAACATTTCCGACCCATATTGTTTGTTTGTTAAGAGCATGTGAGGATATTTTATGTGACATTTCACTTTTCTGGAATAGTGGTCAATTTCTTTACAAATATCTGCTAAATAATCACGAAAGAAGTTCCATGTGGCACTTAATTTATTCCTCCAATAATTCCTGGGAGCCTACAATGGAGGGTGCGTACAAAGCTGGATATGACCCAGTCTTTGCATTCCAGTGATTCACAATCTGGTGGTGTGATGCTCAGAGACAGAGGAATCTTCTTTACGATATTTCCAACCCCTGTACCCTCCATGTGAGTCACTGGGGCTCAAAGACCTGTGATCTATTTCTTTCAAATAACTGAGTTCCAAAAACAAGGTTAAGAAGTGCTGGCCTAGAGGGAGGGGCAGACATTTTAATATATGTCTAGGATGTCATGGTGACTGTTACAAAGGACAGAAATTATATGGTGCAAAAAGAGCACAAGGAAGGAACAAATCACCTGGGGAAAGGGCTTCCAAAGGATTCTGAGGAGATTCCTATCTGTTCTGGGTCTTAAAGAAGGAATGTAATTAGCTCAGGGCTTTCCAAGCACAGGTAATAATAGCATGTGAAAGTTACTGGGGGAAAAACATGACCCTTTGGAAGAAGACCAAGCAATCTGGAGTTGCCAGAACTCGGGTCATCGGAGATGAGTGGAGGAAAAGGAGGACTAGTAGGAAATAACACTGAAAGCATGTTCTGGAGCCAGACCAGGGAGGGCTTTTCCCAGCAAGAGATTGGGACATTTCCCATCTATCTTCTAGGGAAATGTCCAGCAGAGGTAGGAGTGAGTGTGACCGTGTGTGTGTTTCCTCACTGAAGAATTAAAAGTAGGGAACATGGGAACGACAGTAAGAGATACATGTTCTGCTTTATTTTAGCATACCATAGAAAGTTATTCAACATTTAGCTTAAACTTGTAGTACACTAGTTACATATACTTCCGCGGCTCTTGTTTTGGCCACCATCCCTCTGATCCTGGGGTTGGTGTGGCTCTCTAAGCCACAATTCGGTCAGGTTCTCATTTTGGCCCTTTCTGCTTCAGGGCAGGCTGCTTCTCCCCCGACTGCCCCTGTTTCTGAGCCCATGGTCAGGTTCTCTGGGCCACTACAGATGTATGATAGAGGGAGAGTCGTCTAGTGGCAGGATGGAGGTGGGAGACAGATAAGAGGTGGGGAGCCTAGAGGTTGGGGAGGCTTAGGAGACAGTCTGGAAAAGAGTGATTAAGGGCCTGCAAAGTAAAAGGGCGCCGATCACATTTGTCCAAGAGGACCCCAAAGCAGAGAAGCGAAATCACTGATGCAAATGGAAGTCTTGAGAGCCTGAGCTGCCTAAAGATGCAACAGAGCTCCTGATTTGTCACTGTAGTTCTTTAGACAAACCAGAGGACCGTTTGGCAGTGAAAGCATTTAAAAGGTGTATTTGTTATCTGTCGCTGCATACATGAATTACCCCAAAATGTAGCGGTTTAAAACAATAAACATTTATTATCTCAGTTTCTGTGGATGAGGAGTTCAGGAGTGGCTGTGTTGGGTGATTCTTTTTAGGATCTCATGAGATTTCAGTCTAGAAATCTGCCCAGGGCCTCAGGCATCTGCAGGCTCACTCGGAGCTCAGACTGTTGGCAGGAAGCCCCAGTGCCTCGTTGGCTGTTGGAAGGCGGTCATAGTTTTTTTGCCAAAGGGGCCTTTCCCTGGGGCTGCTTGAGTGTCCTCATGACATGGCAGTCGGTCTTTCGTGAAGTGAGTGATCCAAATGGGAAAGCGAGAAGGAAGGCCCACTGCCTTTTCTGACCTCGCCTCAGAAGTCACACATTGTCACTCTGACATATTGGAAGAGAGTCACAAGTGAAGAGGAATTAAGCTCCATCTCTCTCGAACAATTTATGGACAGAGCACACATAACGAGGTCACACAAGAGAACTTTGAAAGTTCCTCTCTACCTTAGATTCTCCAACTGTATTCATGAATCAGTAAACAAAGGACAAACCTTGAAAGGGCATGTATTTGAGCCATCCCACTCTAGAAGCGACCCACTGGGGCCCTTGTAATTGATGTATTTGTCAAGAGGGGAAGCTGGGTAATGGCTTCCTGGAAACGCTATCAAGTAGCAATGGGGTCTGATTGAAACTGCTTTTGTGGAATAATGGAAATGCTATTGATGATTTTCAGAAAAGAGTGAATGTGGAAAAAGCTCAAGATAGAGTTTGTTTTGATTATATTATTCTTGGGACAAAAAAAGTGATCGAACAATATACAGCAGTTAAGTGTTTTGTGTTTTTTTTTTTTTTTTTTAAATTTGGGGAATTGTTTTGTTTCATTTGGATGTGTAGGACAGAAAGATTTCTGAGCCTCCTGGTTACTAGCTATTACCAAACATTAAGGAGCCACGAGTTTATGAAGTTACACTTTCATGAGAGTTTTATAAAGTGATAAATGAGAAGTCATGGTCCAAACATGAAGCAAATTAAGTTGCGGCCTGATCTGGAGCAATTAACATGGTAAAGCACAGGAGAACCCACTTGAGCTTGATGTTTGAAACATTCTTCTTTTACAGGCAGAGGCTTACGGCAGACACTTCCCTTCTGATAGGTCTAATCTTCCACTACTGGAATCTGCGGTCAATAATATCTATATAATCTTGATACTGTCAATGCTGGTACTAATTGTCACTGTTTGGGATCAACATCTAATCAGAGCATAGAAGGCAAGCTCCCTGTAGGACAGAATGCAAATGTTAACTATCTATGACAATAATGGCATGGTTCCTAGAGGTTGAGGTGAGGGTTGGGAGTCAGGGAGGAAGAGGAAGGAAACTTACATAGTCCAAGGGGTGAGGGATGGTTGGCAGAGATGATAGAAAGTTGATGAATCAAGAAATAGTGCATTACAGTTGAAATAAAATATAATAAATATACGATTTCAAGTTAGAGTTCTCACAAAAGTCATGAGGAAAGGTGGTGGGGAGTGGTATGAGCTATGTTCATAATTTTTTCCCCCGAAGGAGTCACTGGTTACTGACTGAGAAACAGAAGCATAAGCACATTCTATAGAGTGAAGGTGAATCCCATGAGAATAACCAGAATCAGAATCTGGCAGCTCTGGGAACTGGATGGCAAAGGTGACTTTCACATCTTCTTTCTATCTTTCTGTACCACGTTTACTTTCTCACCACCCACTGAACATATGTAACTTTCTTAAAGCAAAATATGTAAAAACCCACATCATTGGTAGCACCTATAAGTTGATAGGAGCCTAAGTTCACCAGGTTTTAGTAGATAAACTTCACAAACATCAGTCCCTCTAGCTAACTTTAACAAATGGCAAGATTTCACTTATTTCATAAATTGACAGTTTTCATTCTTCTCCTTGAGACAGAGAGTAGGAATCAGTTTACAAATTACCACGTTGGTGATAAAAACTATTTAATATGAGCTAAAATTCTATGACTTTACCTAAAATATGCATTTCTACACTACACCACCTAAATTGAAAGGACAACACAAAAAAACCCTTACAAGTTTCAGGATTAACTTGAATGGACAAGAGTCCAGGTTCAGTAAAGTACAGAAACTCTATTCTAGCAACAGTCTACGAAGCAGTTTTAATAACTGTCCCCACCCTGCCTCCCAGTACTAAAGAATTATTCTGAGTTTTTATGGAAGGCCCAGGTACGTCCCCTGCATATTTTAAAAGCAAACTCTCTGCTACCTAACTGTGGAAGATATTCAAAGGTTTTGACAATGATTAAGATACCGAAGAAGCAAGTGGCTGCTTGCCTCAGTTTAACAAACGATGGCCATTAAAAACAAACAAACAAAACAAACAAAACATTTGCCAGGAGCAACCTGGGTACCAAGTGTAGTGGGTGGAAAGAGAAAGAATAGAGCATGAAATATAGCATGAAAAACAGTGAAGTTGGTGATCAGAGTCCAGGTGGAGAAAGAGGCATATCCTATAAAAGTGCTTTTTTTTTTTTTCTTTGACAAATGAGAGGAGAGATTTTATGAAAGTTCTTCAGGCTTTTATAGAAAAAATACTTTTTATTCTCATAAGAAATGCTCAGTCTTCTATTTTACAGACTTATAAAACCTCAAGATATGTAGGGACTTGTACTACAACAGTTCACAACAATCATACAATACAGATCAGGTACTAACCATAATTGATAAAAGGAATTTTACACAAAGAGCTGAAGTACCACATCCCTGAGAATGACTTGTAGTGCTTATAAAAAAAAAAAAATGTGTAGAGAAGAATGGATAACTACAGAGTGCTATAACCATATGTAATGTAATACTATACAGCAATGAAAGTGAACAAACTACTGTCACAAGTAACGTAGATGAATCTAACAGGCTTAACATTTCCTTGAAGACATTAGACACCAAGAATACATATTCTATGATTCCATTTATACAACATATAAAATCAAATAGAACTAATCATGGTGTTAGAAGTCAGCATGGTAGTTAACTTTGAAAGGGGTAGAGACTGGGAGGGGTTATGTGGGAGCTTTTAGAGTTGCAGTAAAGTTCTATTTTTTATCGAGATGCTGTTCACATGGGTGGGTTCAGTTTGTAATATCTGCCACGCAGTTGTAGTTAACAATTTTTTCTGAGTGTACACTTCAATTAAAAAGTCAACTAAAAAAAAAAAAATAACATATAGGGCTCGCTGCTAGCTTATGTGGCACCTTTATGCAGATTTTTTAAAGTGCGCCCCTCTGGATGAGTGAATTAGAAAAAGGTACCCCCCATGGGCAGAGGCAGCCCCACAAGTTTGTGCCTTGGCAAATGGAGGGTGGGCTGGGCTCCATCCCCACTGGTATGCTTTGCTAGACACTAAATCACACATCTGGATGGACATCTGCAAATCTGCAAAATACTCATGGGACCCTTCCATAAGAAGGGCAGGGCAGACATCCTTATTGTACAGATGAGGAAGTGGCATAGAACAGTGAGAATGATGCGCAAAGGCATCACAGCTAATAAGCCATGGAGACAGGGTGGACTTCTAGGTCAGTAGCTCTTCACATGGTTCTGATTCCTTTGGGGGAGGGGAACAGGAAGAAGCTTCTCTCTATGTTAGTGTGTATATTGTTATGGGTCATCTCAAACGCTCTGTCAAATAAGGCAGGGGATAAATACATGGTCCGATAGTCTCAATATTGGGCTTTAGTAAAGGTGCTAGGTGCTAAGTCCATTTTAAAAGTATGCTAGATTATTAGAGACAAGATGGCGGAAGCGTAAGACGCGGAGAATACCCTCCCCACCCCACCAGATACACCAGAAATACATCTACACGTGGAACAACTCCTGCAGAAAACCTACTGAACGCTGGCAGAAGACCTCAGACCTCCCCAAAGGCAAGAAATTCCCCACGTACCTGGGTAGGGCGAACGAAAAAAGAAAAAACAGAGACAGAGGGATAGGGACGGGACCGACACCAGTGGGAGGGAGCTGTGAAGCAGGAAAGGTTTCCACACACTGAGAAGCCCCTTCGCGGGCGGAGGCTGTGGGTGGTGGAGGGCGGAAGCTTCGGAGTCGCAGAGGAGAGCACAGCAACAGGGGCGCCGAGGGCAAAGCAGAGAGATTCCCGCACGGAGGATCTGCGCCGACCGGCACTCACCAGCCCGAGAGGCTTGTCTGCTCCCCCACCGCTGCGGGCGGGGCTGGGAGTTGAGGCTCGGGCTTCGGTCGGAGCGCACAGAGAGGACTGGGGTTGGCTGCGTGAGCACAGCCTGCAGGGGGTTAGTGCACCACGGCTAGCCAGGAGGGAGTCCGGGAAAAAGTGTGGACCTGCAGAGGAGGCAAGAGACTTTTTCTTTCCTTTTGTTTCCTGGTGTGCGAGGAGAGGGGATTGGGAGAGCTGCTTTAAAGGAGCTCTAGAGACGGGCGTGAGCCGCGGCTACTAGCGCGGACCCCAGAGATGGGCCTGAGGCACTAGGGCTACTGCTGCCGCCACCAGGAAGCCTGTGTGCGAGCACGGGTCACTCTCCACACCTCCCCTCCCGGAGCCTGTGCAGCCTGCCAACGCCAGGGTCCCATGATCCAGGGACGGCTTCCCCGGGAGAACGCACAGCGCGCTTCAGGCTGGTGCGACGTCCTGCCGGCCTCTGCCGCCGCAGGCTCGCCCCGCGGTCCGTGCCCCTCCCTCCCCCCGACCTGAGTGAGCCTGAGCCCCCAAGTCAGCGACTCCTTTAACCCCGTCCTGTCTGAGCGAAGAACAGACGCCCTCCGGTGAACTACACACAGAGGCGGGGCCAAATCCAAAGCTGAGCCCCGGGAACACAGAAGAGAAAGGGATATCTCTCCCAGCAGCCTCAGAAGCAGCGGATTAAATGCCCACAGTCAACTTGATGTACCCTGCATCTGTGGAATACATGAATAGACGGCGAATCATCCCAAGTTGAGGAGGTGGACTTTGAGAGCAAGATTTTTTTTTTCCCCTTTTCCTCTTTTTATGAGTGTGTAAGTGTATTCTCCTGTGTGAGATTTTGTCTGTATAGCTCTGCTTTCACCATTTGTCCTAGGGTTCTATCTGTCTGAGGTGTTTTTGTTTGTTTTTTTTTAACTTCTAAAAAGATTTTTTTCTATATTAATAATTTTTTAATTTAATAACTTTACCTTATTTTATCTAACATTATTCTATTTTATCCTTCCTGTCTTCCTTCCTTCCTCCTTCCCTCCCTCCCTCCCCCTCTCTCTTTCTTTCTTTCTTCCTTTCTACTTTTTCTCCCTTTTATTCTGAGCCGTGTGGATGAAAGGCTCTTGGTCCTGCAGACAGGAGTCAGTGCTGTGCCTCTGAGGTGGGAGAGCCAACTTCAGGACACTGGTCTACAAGAGACCTCCCAACCCCACATAATATCAAACGGTGAAAATCTCCCAGAGATCTCCATCTCAACACCAGCACCCAGCTTCACTCAATGACCAGCAAGCTACAGTGCTGGACACCCTATACCAAATAACTAGCAAGATAGGAACATAACAACACCCATTAGCAGAGAGGCCGCCTAAAATCATAATAAGTCCACAGACACACCAAAACAC
>RJWK010055525.1:0-14702 GCA_004363435.1 Platanista minor
ATATTTTTTTTTTCTTTTTTACTTTTTGTGAGTATGCATGTGTATGCTTCTTTGTGTGATTTTGTCTGTATAGCTTTGCTTTTACCATTTGTCCTAGGGTTCTGTCTGTTCATTACTTTTTTTTGTATAGTTTTTAGGACGTGTTATCATTGGTGGATTGGATTTTTGGTTTACTTGCTCTCTTCTTTCTTTCTCCTCCCCTTTTTAAAATTACTTTTTAATTTTTTTGTTTTTAATAATAATTTTAAAATTTTTCATTTAAATAATTTTATTTTATTTTTTCTTTCTTTCTTTGTTTTTTTTTTCCCTCCCTTTTCTTCTGAGCCATGTGGCTGATAGGCTCTTGGTTCTCTCGCTGTATGTCAGGTCTGAACCTCTGAGGTGGGAGAGCTGAGTTCAGGATATTGGTCTACCAGAGACCTCCCAGCCTCATGTAATATCTAACAGCGAAAGCTCTCTCAGAGATCTCCATCTCAATGCTAAGACCCAGCTGCACTAAAAGACTAGCAAGCTACAGTGCTGGACACCCTATGCCAAACAACTAGCAAGACAGGAACACAACCCCACCCATTAGTGGAGAGGCTGCCTAAAATAGTAATGAGTTCACAGACACCCCAAAACACACCACCAAGATCCGTCCTGCCCACCACCAATACAAGATCCAGCCTCATCCACCAGAACCCAGGCACCAGTCCCCTATACAAGAAAGCCTACACAACCCACTGAACCAACCTTAGCCACTGGGGGCAGACACCAAAAACAATGCGAACTACGAACCTGCAGCCTGGGAAAAGTAGACCCCAAACACGTTAAGTTAAACAAAATGAGAAGACAGAGAAACACAGAACAGATGAAGGAGCTAGGTAAAAACCCAACAGACCAAACAAATGAAGAGGAAATAGGCAGTCTACCTAAAAAAGAATGCAGAAAAATGATAGTAAACGTCATCCATAATCTTGGAAATAGAATGGAGAAAACAGAAGAAACCTTTAACAAGGACTTAGAAGAACTAAAGAGCAAACAAACAATGATGAACAACACAATAAATGAAATTTAAAATTCTCCAGAAGGAATCAAGCAGAATAACTGAGAGGCATAAGAATGGATAAGTGACCTGAAAGATAAAATAGTGGAAATAACTACTGCAGAGAAGAATAAAGAAAAAAGAATGAAAAGAATTGAGGACAGTCTCAGAGACCTCTGGTACAACATTAAATGCAGCAACATTTGAATTATAGGGGTCCAAGAAGAAGAAGAGAAAAAGAAAGGGACCGAGAAAATATTTGAAGAGATTATAGTTGAAAATTTCCCTAATATGGGAAAGGAAATAGTCAATCAAGTCCAGGAAGAGTACAGAGTCCCATACAGGATAAATCCAAGGAGAAAACCTCCAAGACACATATTAATCAAACTATCAAAACTCAAATACAAAGAAAAAATATTAAAGCAGCAAGGGAAAAAACAACAATTAACATACAAGGGAATCCCCATAAGTTTAACAGCTCATCTGTCAGCAGAAACTCTACAAGCCAGAAGGGAGTGGCAGGACATATTTAAAGTGATGAAAGGGAAAAACCTACAACCAAGATTACTCTCTCTAGCAAGGATCTCATTCAGATTCAACGGAGAAATTAAAACCTTTACAGAGAACAAAAACTAAGAGAATTCAGCACCACCAAACCAGCTTTACAACAAATGCTAAAGGATCTTCTCTAGGCAGAAAACAAAAGAGAAGGAAAAGACCTGCAATAACAAACACAAAACAATTAAGAAAATCGTAATAGGAACATATATATTGATAACTACATTGAATGTAAATTGATTAAATGTTCCAACTAAAAGACATAGACTGGCTGAATGGATACAAAAACAAGACCCATATATATGCTGTCTACAAGAGATCCACTTCAGACCTAGTTACACATACAGACTGAAAATGAGGGGATGGAAAAATTATTCCATGTAAATTGAAATCAAAAGAAAGCATGAGTGGCAATTATCATAGCAGACAAAAAAGACGTTAAAATCAAGACTATTACAAGAGACAAAGAAGGACATTACATAATGATCAATCCAAGAAAAAGATATAACAATAGTAAAATTTATGCACCAAACAAAGGAGCACCTCAATACATAAGACAAATGCTAACAGCTGTGAAAAGGGAAATCGACAGTAACACAATCATAGTAAGGGACTTTAACACCCCACTTTCACCAAAGGACAGATCATCCAAAATGAAAATAAATAATGAAACACAAGCTTTAAATGACACATTTGACAAGATGGACATAAATGATATTTATAGGACATTCTATCCAAAAACAACAGAATACACTTTCTTCTCAAGTGCTCATGGAACATTCTCCAGGATAGATCATATCTTGGGTCACAAATCAAGCCTTGGTAAATTTAAGAAAAATCGTATCAAGTATGTTTTCCAACCACAACACTATGAGACTAGATATCAATTACAGGAAAAATATCTGTAAAAAATACAAACACACGGAGGCTAAACAATACACTACTAAATAACCAAGAGATCACTGACGAAATCAAAGAGGATATCAAAAAATACCTAGAAACAAATGACAATGAAGACACGATGGCCCAAAACCTATGGGATGCAGCAAAAGCAGTTCTAAGAGGGAAGTTTATAGCAATACAATCCTATCTCAAGAAACAAGAAAAATCTGAAACAACCTAACTTTACACATAAAGCAATTAGAGAAAGAACAAAAAACCCCAAAGGCAGTAGAAGTACAGAAACCATAAAGAGCAGATCAGAAATAAATGTAAGAGAAACGAAGGAAACAATAGCAAAGATCAATAAAACTAAAAGCTGGTTCTCTGAGAAGATACAGTAATTTGATAAGCCATTAACCAGACTCATCAAGAATAAAAGGAAGAAGACTGAAATCCACAGAATTTGAAATGAAAGTGGAGAAGTAACAACTGATACTGAAGAAATACAAAGGATCATGAGAGATTACTACAAGCAACTATATGCCAATAAAATGGACAACCTAGAAGAAATGCACAAATTCTTAGAAAAGCACTACCTTCTGAGACTGAACAAGGAAGAAATAGAAAATATAAACAGACCAATCACAAGCACTGAAATTGAGACTGTGATTAAAATCTTCCAAAAACAAACAAGCCCAGGACTGGATGGCTTCACAGGAGAATTATTTCAAACATTTAGAGATGAGGTAACACCTATCCTTCTAAAAGTCTTACACAACATAGCAGAGGGAGGAACACTCCCAAACCCATTCTATGAGGCCACCATCACCCTGATACCAAAACCAGACAAAGATGTTACAAAAAACCAAAAACTACAGGCCAATATCGCTGATGAACATAGATGTAGAAAACCGCACAAAATACTAGGAAACAGAATCCAACAGCACATTAAAAGGATCATACACCATGAACAAGTGGGGCTTATCCCAGGAATGCAAGGATTCTTCAATATATGCAAATCAGTCAGTGTGTTATACCATATTAACAAACTGAAGGATAAACACCATATGATCATCTCAATAGATGCAGAAAAATCTTTTGACAAAATTCAACACTGATATATTATAAAACCCTCCAGAAAGTAGGCATAGAGGGAGTTAGCTCAACATAATAAAGGTCACATATAACAAACCTACAGCCAACATTGTTCTCAATGGTGAAAAACTGAAACCATTTCCACTAAGATCAGGAGCAAGACAAGGTTGCCCACTCACCACTATTATTCAAAATAGTTTGGAAGTTTTAGCCACAGCAATCAGAGACGACAAAGAAATAAAAGGAATTCAAATCAGAAAGGAAGAAGTAAAACTGTCTCTGTTTGCAGATGACACAATACTATACATAGAGGATCCTAAAGATGCTACCAGAAAACTACTACAGCTAATCAATGAATTTGGTTAAGTAGCAGGATACAAAATTAATGCACAGAAATCTCTTGTATTCCTATACACTAATGATGAAAAATCTGAAAGAGAAATTAAGGAAACACTCCAACTTACCATTCCAACAAAAAGAGTAAAATACCTAGGAATAAACCTACCTCAGGAGACAAAAACCTGTATACCGAAAACTATAAGACATTGATGAAAGAAATTAAAGATGATACATACAAACAAATGGAGAGATATACAATGTTCTTGGATTGGAAAAATCAACATTATGAAAATGACTCTACTACCCAAAGCAATTGACAGATTCAATGCAATCCCTATCAAACTACCAATGGCATTTTTCACAGAACTGGAACAAAAAAATTCACAATTTGTATGGAAACACAAAGACCCCACATAAACAAAGCAATCTTGAGAAAGAAAATCGGAGCTGGAGGAATCAAGCTCTCTGACTTCAGACTATATTATAAAGGTACAGTAATCAAGACAGTATGGTACTGGCACAAAAACAGAAATATAGATCAATGGAACCGTATAGAAAGCCCAGAGGTAAACCCATGCACATATGGTCACCTTGTTTTTGATAAAGGAGGCAAGAATAGCACCTCTTGCACCTCTTGCACCTCTTCAATAAGCGGTGCTACAACAATTGGACAGTTACATGTAAAAAAATGAAATTAGAACACTCCCTAACACCATGCACAAAAATAAACTCAAGATGGATTAAAGACCTAAATGTAAGGCTAGACACTCTAAAACTCTTAGAGGAAAACGTAGGCAGAACACTCTATGACATAAATCACAGCAAGATCCTTTTTGACCCACTTCCTAGAGAAATGGAAATAAAAACAAAATGAACAAATGGGACCTAATGAAACTTAAAATTTTTTGCACAGCAAAGGAAACCATAAACAAGACGAAAAGACAACCCTCAGAATGGGGGAAAATATTTGTAAACAAAGTAATGGACAAAGGATTAATCTCCAAAATATACAAGCAGCTCATGAAGCTCAATATCAAAAAAAGAAACAACCCAATCCAAAAATGGGCAGAAGACCTAAATAGACATTTCTCCAAAGAAGATATACAGATTGCCAACAAATACATGAAAGAATGCTCAACATCACTAATTATTAGAGAAATGCAAATGAAAACGACAATGAGGTATCACCTCACACTCGTCAGAATGGCCATCATCAGAAAACCTACAAACAATAAATGCTGGAGAGGGTGTCAAAAAAGGGGAACACTCTTGCACTATTGGTGGGAATGTAAATTGATACAGCCACTATGGAGGACTGTATGGAGTTTCCTTAAAAAACTAAAAATAGAACTGCCATATGACCCACTACTGGGCTGAGAAAACCATAATTCAAAAAGAGTCATGTACCACAATGTTCATTGCACCACTATTTACAATAGCCAGGATATGGAAGCCAACTAAGTGTCCATTCACAGATGAATGGATAAAGAAGACGTGGCACATATATACAATGGAATATTACTCAGCCATAAAAAAAACGAAATGGAGTTATTTGTAGTGAGGTGGATGGACCTAGAGTCTGTCATACAGAGTGAAGTAAGTCAGAAAGAGGAAAACAAATACCGTATGCTAACCTATATATACATGGAATCTAAAAAAAAGGGGGGAGGTTGAAGAACTAGCGGCTGGACAGGAATAAAGATGCAGAAGTAGTGAATGGACATGAAAACATGGGGAGGGGGAAGTGTAAGCTGGGACGAAGTGAGAGAGTGGCATGGACATATATACACTACCAAATGTAAAATAGATAGCTAGTGGGAAGCAGCCACACAGCACAGGGAGATCAGCTTGGTGCTTTGTGCCCACCTAAACTGGTGGGATAGGGAATGTGGGAGGGAGTTGCATGAGGGAGGATATATGGGGATATACGTATATGTATAGCTGATTCACTTTGTTATACAGCAGAACTAACACAAGATTGTAAAGCCATTTTACTCCAATAAAGATGTAAAAAAAATTAAAAAGGATTTTTAAAATTAAAAAATAAAATTTATATTTCATATATATTAAAAAACATGTTTTTAGTGAAATGTAATAATTTAATAGTTAAAAGCAAACAATTAATTATAAAACTCTTTGTAACATTTATAGAGTCTATTTTTTATTCTAATATTATGAGTCATTTTAAGGAAAGAAGTATAATAAACACTGGATTTTTAAAGAAATTCCTCAAGGGATACTGGACAGTTACTGAGAGAAATGCAAGAGACTAAAAAATATGAAAAGATGGTCAAGCTCAATAATAACAAAATTAGAAAATTAAAATTTTTATGTCACTTAAAACTTATGAGGTTCATCAGATTAAAGTCGAAGAGTATTATAGAGTATGAGGGAAAACCAAAATTTCTGGGGGTACTTGCAGTAGTATATTAGGCACAATCTTTATGAGGCTATTTTAAAAATACAACTAAATTAAAAGGGCATAACCTTTATTTTAGAAACTGAATGGGAAGAACTTAACCTTAAAGAAGTAAATAATGAAAAGGAATAGAATGCATGTATTAGGCTGTTCATAAATGAAAGTTTCAAAGTAAAACTGAAAATGACCTTAATTTTCTGATTTAATAAATTGAAATATATCCATCCAAACTGCTTCTACTTCTGTCATTACAAAGGATAACTGTATGAATTGAAGAGGGGGAAAAAACAACATGTTAAGTTAGGAAATGAGGAAAACCCCAAAATGTATAACAGGACACTATTCTTATGACCAGAAATAAAGGTCTATATATTTAGCCAAAATATTAACATTAGTATCTATGTGTGTTAATACAGCCTAGAACTTTTGTGAAGTAAAATTTTATTTCCAACTTTTTCTGTGAAGAATTTTTAATTCTATAGTGATACAAATTTAAAAAAAAACTATTTTCCATAGTGGAAAGAAAAGATTATTTGTGTATATTTGCAAATTTCCTTGTCCTAGGGGAGAGAAGTAGTTTTATATAATGGGGCTGTGTGGCTTACAGGAGCCCCATCTCACCACCCTTTCCTGCCTCTATGAATCTAAAGCTGGGTCTTTCCAGAACCCAAATCCTGGCCAAGCTGGCCAATAGACCCACTTCTTCCAACAGCTACTCATTTCAGCTTGTGGAGGCTCAGCAACCCCTCCTAACCCTGACCCCTCTTCCTTAGGCACTCATCAGACCCCTCCTTGAATCAAGCTCCCATTCCTTATCCTGCCAAGGTGCCCCTCTGGGGACACCTACTCTAAGGCCAGGGATCACCCAAAGGCTCCCTGAAAAAAATTTCTGAATAGACTGGCCTTTCCCTACACAGAACCCTTCTCTGTGAGACTGGGAAGTGCATGGAGTTGTGCAGGCAGGGGAAGAGGTTGCTAAGAAAGATGTCAATCCCATCCCATCTGTGCTCCTTGAAACTGCCACGTGTCACCTACACAACTCAGTGAACTTAGGTATGTGGTTTGAAGTAACTTCTCTCCATTTTGCACTTTGGACTCAAGTCACTGAATGTGGTTGCTCACTTTTCCCAGTAAATGTGAGACTTTAACTACAAAGTGAATCCTTGGAATTCCCTGGCAATTCTACTATATTTGCAGGATGATTTAACCCTAACTTTAGAGCAGGACCAGTCTTCCAGTTTATGTACCCAGTCCTCTCTCCTCAGACTTACAACACTGCTTCTCCTACAGGTGTACTACCTGATGGGCACCCAGTTAGTTATCTCAATAAGGGGAAAAATAACAGAGGAGACCTCATTTTTACTCATATCTTTACCCACAAACTCTGCATTTTTTCATTTGCACAGCATGACCTTCTCCTGACCAAAGCCAAACATTTCATTTTTTAAGGAACCTCATATCCCCACATCTACTCAAAGACTTGGCTTCTATGAATATCTCTATTCTCTCTTCAACATCCCTTTTTCCCTGGTTGCTAAACTTTATGAGTTTTGTTCATCTTCATCTTGTCCAAGTTTTTACTTTTCCTTTTTTAAAAATTTAATTATAGAACTTACTTATCTACAGAAAACAATTTTTTAAAAGACACTCATATATACACCATATACAAAAAAATTAAACAGGTATTACTAGTTCATAGTACAGACTGGTTGCTAAACTTTATGAGTTTTGTTCATCTTCATCTTGTCCAAGTTTTTACTTTTCCTTTTTTAAAAATTTAATTATAGAACTTACTTATCTACAGAAAACAATTTTTTAAAAGACACTCATATATACACCATATACAAAAAAATTAAACAGGTATTACTAGTTCATAGTACAGAGCTTTCCTTAAGAAAGGAGGAAGGCTCTGATGCTGGGGATGATAGACTAGGCATACTGGCTCTGGTCTCTTTGACTAAATGCACCTTGAAACCTGAAAGAAAGCAGTGCAGGAATGCCCCAGGCTAAACAAATCACAGGATCATCACAAGGTCCCACCCATCAGCAAACAGGCTGCTTAAAGACTTCCTGAGCCCACAGCCACTTCTAAACACGCCACTCGACACAGCCCTGTCCACCAGAGGGCCAAGACCCAGCTCCACCCACCAGTGGGTAGGTACCAGTCCCTCCCACCAGGAAGCTTGTACAAGCCTCTAGACCAGCCTCACCCACCAGGGGGCAAACACCAGAAGCAAGAAAACTACAATCCTTCAGCCTATAGCACTGAGTTTTCAAACACAGGTCAAAGATGACCCTGGGACCAGCTGGTCCCTGGCCCTAGGTTGACGAGAAAGGAGTGTACTTCCAGGACACATAGGACATCTGCTAGAGAGGGCCACTTCTCCAAGTCGAGAAATGTAACTAAGCTACTACATACACAAAATGCAAATACAATTTTAAACAAAATGAGACGACCAAAAGATATGTTCCAGATGAAGGAACAAGATAAAACACCAGAAGAACAACTAAGTGAAGTGCAGATAGGCAATCTACCTGAGAAAGAGTTCAGAATAATGATCAAAGATGATCCAAGAACTCAGGAAAAGAATGAATGCAAAGAGTGAGAAGTTACAAGAAGTTTTTAGCAAAGAGTTGAAAATACAAAGAATAGTTGAAGAATACAATAACTGAAATTTAGAACACACTAGAAAGAAGCAGAATACATGGATAGCAGAATAAATGAGGCAGAAGACCAAATCAATGAGCTGGAAGATGGAGTGGTGGAAAGACTGCCAGAGAACAGAATAAAGAAAAAAGTTGAAAAGAAATGAGGATAGTTTAAGAGACCTCTGGTACAATGTCAAACACAACAACTTTCGAATTATTGGGGTCACAGAAGGAGAAGAGAGAGAGAAGGGCCTGAGAAAATATTTGAAGAGATAATAGCTGAAAAATTCCCTAACGTGGGAAAAGAAACAGTCACCCAAGTCCAGAAAGCACAGAGTCCCATACAGGATTAACCCAAGGAGCAACACTTCAAGACACATAGCAATTAAACTGAGAAAAATTAAAGACAAAGAGAAAATATTAAAAGCAACAAGGGAAAATCAACAAATAACACCCAACAGAATACTCATAAGACTGTCAGCTGATTTTTCAGCAGGAACTCTGCAGGCCAGAAGGAAGTTGCACAATTTAGTTAAAGTAATGAAAGGGAAGAAACTACAAACAAGAATACACTACCCAGCATGGATCTCATTCAGATTTGACAGAGAAATCAAAAGCTTTACAGATAAACAAAAGCTAAGAGAATTCGGCACCACCAGACCAGTTTTACAACAAAAGCTAAAGGAACTTCTCTAAGTGAAATACAAAAGGCCACAGCTCGAAACAAGAAAATTACAAAATGTGAAAGCTCACCAATAAAGGCAAACATACAGTAAAGGCAGGCTATCATCCACACACAAATATGATATCAAAACCAGTAAACATGAGAGGAGGAGAGTACAAATGCAGGATATTGGAAATGCATTTCAAATGAAGAGATCAGCAATGTAAAACAATCTTGTATACATATAGATTGATATATCAAAACCTCATGGTAACTGCAAACGAAAAATCTATAATATACATGGAAAAAAGAAAAGTGAATCCAAACAAATCATCAGAGAAGAGAACAAAAGAGGAAAGGAAGAAAAAAAGACATACAAAACCAAATCTGAAACAATTAACAAAAGATCAATAAGAATATATATATGGATAATTACCTTAAATGTAAACAGATGAAATGCTCCAAATAAAAGAGATAGACTGGCTGAATGGATACAAAACAAGACCCGTATATACATTGTCTACAAGAGACCCACTTCAGATCTAGAGACACAAACAGACTGAAAGTAAGGGGATGGAAAAAGGTATTCCATGTAATTGGAAATCAAAAGTAAGCTGGAGTAGCAATACTTATATCAGACAAAATAGATTTTAAAATGAAGACTGTTAAAACTAAAGACAAAGGAAGACATGACAAAATGATCAAAGGATCAGTACAAGAAGAGGATATAACAGTTGTAAATATATATGCACCCAACATAGGAGCACCTCAATATATAAGGCAAACACAAACAGTCATAATAGGAGACATTGACAGTAACACAATAATAGTGGGGGACTTTAACACCCCACTTACATCAATGGAAGTTCATCTAGACAAAAAAAAAAATCAATAAGGAAACAGGCCTTAAGTGACACATTAGACCAGATAGACTTGATATTTATAGAGAATTCCATCCAAAAACAGCAGAATACACATTCTTTTCAAGTGCAAATAGAACATTCTTCAGAATTGGTCACATGCTGGGCCACAAAGGAAGTCTTGGTAAATTTAAGAAAATTGAAATCATATTAAGCAACTTTCTCCAACCACAAGGCTATGAGGTTAGGAATCAACTACAAGAAAAAAATTGTGAAAAACACAAACACATGTAGCCTAAACAATATGCTACTAGGCAACAAATGGATCACTTGGAAATCAAAGAGGAAATTAAAAAATACCTAGAGACAAATGAAAACAAAAACATAACAATCCACCACCTATGGGACACAGCAAAAAGCAGTTCTAAGAGGGAACTTTATAGTGATACAAGTTTACCTCAGGAAAAAAGAAAAATCTCAAATAACCATCCTAACCTTACACTTAAAGCAAATAGAGAAATAAAAATAAAACCCAGTGTTAGTAGAAGGAAAGAACTCATAAAAATCAGAGCAGAAATAAATGAAAGACTAAGAAAACAATAGAAAAGATCAATGAAACTAAAAGCTGGTTCTTTGAAAAGATAAACAAAATTGAAAAACATTTAGCTAGACACATCAGGAAAAAAAAGAGACAGCCCAAATCAGTAAAATTAGAAATGAAAAATGAGAACTTACAACAGACCCCACAGAAATACAAAAGACCTTAAAAGAAACGAAATGGAGTTATTTGTAGTGAGGTGGATGGACCTAGAGTCTGTCCTACAGAGTGAAGTAAGTCAGAAAGAGAAAGACAAATACCATATGCTAACACATATATATGGAATCTAAGAAAAAATGAAATGTCGTGAAGAACCTAGGGGCAAGACGGGAATAAAGACACAGACCTACTAGAGAATGGACTTGAGGTTATGGGGAGGGGGAGGGGTAAGCTGTGATAAAGTGAGAGAGTGGCATGGACATATGTACACTACCAAACGTAAAATAGATAGCTAGTGGGAAGCAGCCTCATAACACAGGGAGATGAGCTCGGTGCTTTGTGATCACCTGGATGGGTGGGATAGGGAGGGTGGGAGGGAGGGAGATGCAAGAGGGAGGAGATATGGGAACATATGTATATGTATAATTGATTCACTTTGTTATAAAGCAGAAATTAACACCATTGTAAAGCAATTATACTCCAATAAAGATGTAAAATAAATAAATAAATAAAATAAAACGTAAAAAAAAAGAAACACAAAAGACCATAACAGAGTACTACAGGCAACTACATGCCAATAAAATGGAAAACCTAGAAGGAATGGACCAATTCTTAGAAAGGGACACTCTCCCAAGACAGAACTAGGAAGAAATAGAAAATATGAATAGGCAAATTACAAGTATTGAAATTGAATCTGTGATTTAAAAACTCCCAATAAACAAAAGTCCAGGACCAGCTGGCTTCACAGGTGAATTTTATCAAACATTTGGAGAAGAATTAACACCTATCCTTCTGAAATTATTTTTAAAAATTGCAGAGGGGGGGCTTCCCTGGTGGCGCAGTGGTTGAGAGTCCGCCTGCCCATGCAGGGGACATGGGTTCGTGCCCCGGTCCGGGAGGATCCCACATTCCGCGGAGCGGCCGGGCCCGTGAGCCATGGCCACTGAGCCTGCGCGTCCGGAGCCTGTGCTCCACAACGGGAGAGGCCACAACAGTGAGAGGCTCCCATACCGCCAAAAAAAAAAAAAAAAAGTTGCAGAGGAAGGAACACTTTTTTTGTGTGTGTGTGTGGTATGCGGGCCTCTCACCGCTGTGGCCTCTCCCGCTGCGGAGCACAGGCTCTGGACGCGAAGGCTCAGCAGCCACGGCTCACGGGCCCAGCCGCTCCGCAGCATGTGGGATCCCCCCAGACTGGGGCACGAACTCTTGTCCCTTGCATCGGCAGGCGGACTCCCAACCACTGCGCCACCAGGGAAGCCCAGGAAGGAAAACTTTTAAACTCATTCTATGAGGTCCCCATCATCCTGATACCAAAATCAGACAAAGGTACCACAAAAAAAGGAAATGACAGGCCAATATCACTGATTAATATAGATGTAAAAATCCTGCACAAAATACTAGCAAACCGAATTCAACAATACAATATAAGGATCATTCGCCATAATCAAGTGGGATTTATCCTAGGGATGCAAGGATTTTTCAATATCCACAAATCAATCAGTGTGATGCTCTACATTAACAAACTGAAGAATAAAAACCATATGACCATCTCAATAGTGGCAGAAAAAGCTCTTGATAAAATTCAACATCCATTTATGATAAAAAACTCTCCAGAAAGTGGGCATAGAGAGAACCAACCTCAACATAATAAAGGCCATATATGACAAACCCACAGCTAACATCATACTCAATGGTAAAAAGCTGAAAGCATTACCTCTTAGATCAGGAACAAGACAAGGATGTCCACTCTTGCCAATGTTATTCAACATAGTTTTGGAAGTCCTAACCACAGCAATCAGAGAAGAAAAAGAAATAAAAGGGATTCAGACTGGAAAAGAAGAAGTATAACTGCCACTGTTTGCAAACGACATGATACTATACATAGACAGTCCTAAAGATGTACCATAAAACCACTAGAGCTCATCAATGAATTTGGTAATGCAGCAGGATACAAAATTAATGCAGAGAAATCTGTTGCATTTTTATACACTAACAATGAAAGATTAGAAATAGAAATTAAGGAAACAATCCCATTTACCATCACATCAAAAAGAATAAAATACCTAAGAATAAACCCACCTAAGGAGGCAAAAGACCTGTACTCTAAAAACTATAAGACACTGATGAAGGAAATCAAAGATGACACAAACAGATGGAAAGATATATGGTGATCTTGGATTGAAAGAATCAATATTGTCAGAATGACTATACTACCCAAAGCAATCTACAGACTCAGTGCAATACTTATCAAACTACCAATGGCATTTTTCACAGAACAAGAACAAAATATTTTAAAATTTATATGGAAACACAAGAGACCACCAACAACCAAAGCAATCTTGAGAAAGAGAAGCAGAGCTGGAGGAATCAGGCTCCCTGACTTCAGACTATACTACAAAGATACAGCAATCAAAACAGTATGGCATGGGCACCAAAACAGAAATACAGATCAATGGAACAGGATAGAAAGCCCAGCGATAAACCCACGCACCTATGGTCAATTAATCTAAGACAAAGGAGGCAAGACTATACCATGGTGGAAAGACAGTCTCTTCAATAAGTGGTGCTGGGAAAACTGGACAGCTTCATGTAAAAGAATGAAATTAGAACATTCTCTAACACCATACACAAAAGTAAACTCAAAATGGATTGAGTACCTAAATGTAAAACAGGATACCACAAAACTCCTAGAGGAAAATATAGGTAGGACACTCTTTGACATAAATTGCAGCAATATCTTTTTGGGTCCACCTTCTAGAGTAATGGATTTAAAAACAAAAATAAACAAATGGGACCGAATTAAATTTAAAAGGTTTTGCACAGCAAAGGAAACCGTAAACAAAATAAAAAGATAACATATATAGTGGGAGAAAATTTTTGCAAATGATGCAACCAACAAGGGATTAATCTCCAAAACATACAAACAACATATACAGCTCAATATCAAAAAACAAACAACCCAATCAAAAAAATGGGCACAAGATCTAAATGGACATTTCTCCAAAGAAGACATACAGATGGCCAAAAGGCACATGAAGAGAGGCTCCACATCAATAATTATTAGAGAAATGCAAATCAAAAGTACAATGAGGTATCACCTCACACCGTTCAGAATGGCTATCATCAAAAAAGTCTACAAGTAGCAAATGCTGAAAAGAGTGTTGAGAAAAAGAAACTCTCCTACACTGTGGGTGGGATTGTAAATTAGTACAGCCACTATGGAGAACAGTATGGAGGTTCTGCAAGAAACTAATATAGAGCTACGATATTATCCTGCAATCCCACTCCTGGGCATATATCTGGAGAAAATCATAATTTGAAAAAATACATGCACCCCAATGTTCATAGCAGCACCATTTACAATAGGCAAGACATGGAAGCAACCTAAATGTCCATCAACAAATGAATGGATATGTATGTGTATAAACATATATATATATATATATATATATATA
>RJWK010055526.1:0-14701 GCA_004363435.1 Platanista minor
TGTGCCATGCTGCAGCATGCGGGTTCTTAGTTCCCCGACCAGGGCTCAAACCCGGGCTCCCTGCAGTGGAAGCGCGGAGCCCTAACCACTGCACCACCGGGGAGTTCCCTGTATATGCGTTTTAAGATGTTAAAGGAGGGACTTCCCTGGTGGCAGCAGTGGTTAAGAATCTGCCTGCCAATGCAGGGGACACGGGTTCAATCCCTGGTCCGGGTGGATCCCATATGCCGTGGAGCAACTAAACCCGTGTGCACAGCTACTGAGCCGGCATTGTGGAGCCCACAAGCCACAACTGCTGAGGCCAGCATGCCACAACTACTGAAGCCCATGTGCCTACAGCCCGTGCTCCGCAACAAGAGAAGCCACAGCAATGAGAAGCCCGCGCACCACAACGAAGAGTAGCCCTCACTTGCTGCAACTAGAGGAAGCCCACGTGCAGCAATGAAGACCCAACGCAGCCAAAAATAAACAAATAAATAAATAAATAATTTTTAAGTTTGTTAAAAAATAAATAAGTAAAGTGTTAAAGGATATACCCTGAAATGTTAATAATTTATCTTCAGGGACCTCCCTGGTGGTCCAGGGGTTAAGACTCCGCGCTCCCAATGCGGGGGGCCCGGGTTCGATCCCTGGTCAGGGAACTAGATCCCGCATGCATGCTGCAACTAAGAGCCCACACAGCCAAAAAATTAAGTATTTTTTTAAATAATAATAATAAAAATAATAAAAAATAATAAAGATAATTTATCTTCAGGTGGTAGAATTATGAATGATTTGTTTATTTTCTCAGTTTTCTACCTGGAACACCCATTCTTTCTTTTTTTAAAAAAAAATATTTATTTATTATTATTATTATTTTTTGGCTGTGTTGGGTCTTCGTTTCTGTGCGAGGGTTTTCTCTAGTTGCGGCAAGTGGGGGCCACTCTTCATCGCAGTGCGTGGGCCTCTCACTGTCGTGGCCTCTCTTGTTGCAGAGCACAGGCTCCAGACGCGCAGGCTCAGTAGTTGTGGCTCACGGGCCTAGTTGCTCCGCGGCAGGTGGGATCTTCCCAGACCAGGGCTCGAACCCGTGTCCCCTGCATTGGCAGGCGGACTCTCAACCACTGCGCCACCAGGGAAGCCCCCACCCATTATTTCTTTAATAAATAAGTCAAGAGTGAAACTATAATTAAGAACTAAAACATTTAACTGGGACAGAAGTTCTATTTCTAGAACAGATCATGCTTTCTTGCTCAAATATAACAGGTATCAGAGCAAACGGGTCTTCTCTCTGAATTAAAAAAAAAAAAAAATTCTCTTTTTTTTCTGTACCGTTTTTACAACAACTAAAAATAATCCTACCTTCTCAATGGCTATCTCCTTGACGGCCGATGTCACAATCTCGTTGAGGACATCTGTGTGTGTGTGAAGCTCCATAGCAAACATGTTTTCCAAGGTGAATGTTTCAGTCATTTCAAACATCACGCCTGTTTTCTCCATAAGCTCTTTCCAATGCCTAAAGGTGCATCCACATTAAAATCTTTCTGTCTACTGAGTTTAGTGATGGATTCAATTATTCCCTCTTTAACCACAGGATAAAATCCCATTATAAACACTTCTTGTAATGGAATTTGGAAATACGAAGACATCACTGGAATTATCTGTCCAAAGTTTTCCAAGATCCCACTGGCTGCCGGAATTAAACCCAGGAAACAACATCTAGAAGATATTTTCTTAGGTGGCTGGTCTTCACTACCACCTAAGAAAATACACAGCTTTTTGTTTGTTGGTAACTGCTTCTGGCACGGTCTCTAGACGGGTGATCCCGACCTCTCGTGGATCCCTCAGCCTGTCTTGAGACCCTGGTGCAAATTACGAGCACTCGCGTGTTGGATAAACATTCAGCAAGCACCAACTCTGTGCAGGCAGTGGGCTGGCTGCTGGGGGTTCAGAGTGAGTCAGAGGCCAGGCCCCGGCCCTGGGGAACACTACCAGTGACTTGGGGAGACAGTCAGTGACCGACACAACAAATCTATAAATTAAATAACCGCACACTGTTTCGAGCACTATGAAAAAAAACGCAGAGTGATAAAGTTAAGAAGGGGGAACAGGACAGACACAGCACCAAGCAGCACTGCTCTTGACCCAATCTGGCCTCCTTTGAAGGTTCACATTTGCCCACTTTTATGGTCCCATGTATATGGGATGAATGTGATAAGGCGGCTAAACATGGCGCTGGACCGACAGAATGCCAGGTACCCAGCATACAAGCAGTAACCGTAGAATCACCGACTTTTGCTGCGCACAGAGATGGTCAGAAGGGAGAATCTACCGTTTTTTCTCTCTCTAGTCCCAGGTCTAGTGCAGGAGTTGATATAGAAGAATCCTTGTGGTTGATAATTTAATGGCAACTTTACATAGAAGCGATATTATAGAAATCTTACTTGCATGTTTCTAGCCCTGCGTTGCTGTTGGAATCTTGGCCTTCAACATCAGAGCTAAGCAAAGACATATTTTAAAGTAAAAGCCCCTCCCACAAACCTGTCTCTTAAAGCCTCGTGCTTCAAGTCAAGAAGTAAAGGAATCGAGTCTTTGAACGCCCTCATTTTTGCTTCCAAATGGTAGGCCGCGGATAAATTTCGGACCTGCCGGGGCAGCTTTCTGAGGGACCTGAGAAAACTTTCAATTCCTTCCTGGAGAAACTGAACATTTACGTTGATCCAGAGTGTCTGAGACCATTCTTCCTTTGCAACCTGGAAATGGGAAAGAAATAGGCCCATCAACAAGACCCCCCCCCTTTGGAAACTCGAAGGTGGCTTGACCGGGAGAGCGCATTCTTAACCCTTGGTTATGCTCACTTCTCTCCAAACATCATCACCCATCTCCCCACAACAACCTCAAATTCACAAAAGATCGATTCCAAGGCTCTAAAACACAAACAGAACATTCCAACTTTTTTAAGCCCTCACAAAAATAATGCTGTATCCGAGGATGTGTAGGATCCAAAAACATGTCTTCCTTTCCTTCAGGGAAAAGGACGAAGCAGGATGTCAGAAACAGGTATTTTTAAATCAGGGAGTCACTTGGGTCTTAAATATGTACTTCATTCAGGCGCTGTCCTTTTCTGACAAAAGAAGAAGCTAAGGTTACAAAATACCTACAATTTAGATAATCCTGCTTGGTTATCATAAAGAAAAGACTTCGTATTCCAGCTCCCTGAGATTTAATGTAAACAGTATCATCTCGTGTAAAATTTACCATCTTGTAGAGTTGGCATTTGCAACCTCTGACAGCCAGGCTTGACAGAGTTGCTTGAGTCATGAAATATATTTGACAGGAAATTATGTTAATTGATGAAATACGTGTATGATCTTTTTTTTTTTTTTTTTTTTTTTTGGCTGCGTCGGGTCTTAGTTGCGGCGCGCAGGATCTTTGTTGAGGCATGCGGGATCGTTCATTGTGATGCGCAGGTGCTTGGGTTCTTCGTTGCGGGGCGCAGGCTTCTCTCTAGTTGTGTGCACGGGGTTTTTTCTCGCTCTAGTTGTGGCGCATGGGCTCTGTAGTTGTGGCGCACGGGCTCTCTAGTTGAGGTGCGTGAGCTCAGTAGTTGTGGCACACGGGCTTAGCTGCCCTGCGGCATGTGGGAACCTAGTTCCCCAACCAGGGATACAACCCACGTCCCCTGCGTTGGAAGGCAGATTCTTTACCATGGGACCACCAGGGAAGTCCCGTGTATGATAATTCTTTAAAGTGTAAATGGCACTACTATATGATGTATTTACATTTTTTCGTTTCTCTTCTTTTCTTGCCGTCTAGAAAGATATTAAAAGCTCCAACCGTTTTTTGGATTATTTTGAGATGACTCCCATGATTCATTACCTCCTTTTTGCAAAAATTTAATGAGAAACAAATTAGAAAGAAATCATAAAGAAATTAAGTACTTCTTGGAGTTTCTACCCCTAAATATACAACCAGTCAGTCATTATAATAATGCTTTTCCTTCATCCACCCTCCATGCCTTTGCCTGACACTCTCTCCACTGAGCGCATTTGTTAAAACCACAACTATGGTTAGGTCCACAACCCCACGTTTATCAGGACCCAACACGTACACCCAGGTAGCCAACCACGATTGCTCAAAACTCAACCTTGCCCACGGCCTCAGTCGAAATCCAGGACCATGTGGGCACCATCGGTCACCCCACATCTCCTTGGCCCTCTTGCTCCCCATTCTTCTAGAGGGTCATTTCACCCCCACTCCACCATCCTCAACCAGCCAGCATCCCCACCCACGGTCCCCTCTGCTGATGACCGTGCTGTGCACAACCCTGGGGAAGCAGACGCGATCAGAACAGAACGTTCAACATCTCCTGCTAGAAGCATCTCTGTGCGTAGGCTGTGTCCTCCCTATATGACGGTCGATGAGTCTGCCTCTTATTTGAGGCCACCTCTTGATCCCATCCCTTTCCCATCTACTCAAGGACACCAGACATGAAGACTCCCTTCTCCCTCCTACTACCTGCGTCCCCTCCTTACTGGATCACTCCTATCAGTATACAAACTCATGTTGTAATTTCTCCCACCTTAAAAGAAATGTATCCCGACCCCACATCCCCTCCACCCGTCACTCCTCATCTCCCTGCTTCCCTCCGTAACAAGACTCACTGGAAGAGTCATCTACACTTGGCGTTTCTAATGCCTCTCTTCCCTTTCTCTCTGTTTTTCCTAAGCTTTATGGAGGGTTCACGGGTGTACAATAAGCTGCACATATGTCAAGTGTACAGCTGGGTAAGTTTCGACACGTGCGCATACCGTGAGACCATCACCTCGGTCGAGATAAGGAATGTATCCATCACCATCACCCTCAATGGTCTCCTCCTGCCTCTCTGTAATCACCCCCTCCCAACCTTCTCCTTCCACCCCACCCCTAGTCAACCACTGACCTGCTTTCTGCCAGGAACATGTACAGTGGCAACCAGGACATTCACAATGTTGGGCAGCCTCATCTCCATCGGGTTCCAGACCTCTCTCCACACCCCAAATGGAAACCCCGTGTTCATTAGCAGTCACTCCCCACAACCTCCTCCCAAGAGCCAAAGTGAGAGTTTCTATGAAATCTGCCCCAGGCTCTGTATGATTGCGGCCTCAAAGTCCACTGAGTTGCATTCCCTCCAGTGAGACCCAGTCCGTGGGTGGACGCTTACCTTTAGTCCTTCATAGAGCTCGTAAATGGTCTTCAGCTCGCTCATTTCCTTCTGCAATTTCAGCAGCTCTGGGTACATCGTAATTGGAAGATCAAAAAGCTTCTCAGCATTAGCCAACTCCTGACGGTTCTTTTCGTGTCTCATCAGCTCTTTTTCAAAAGTGGCTAAAAGGTCTACTCCTAGTAAATAAGCAGATAAATGAATGCATACAATTTTTTAAATTTAATTTTTATTTCATATTGGAGTATAGTTGGTTTACAGTGTCGTGTTCGTTTCAGTGCACAGCAAAGTAATTCAGTTATACACATATCTATTCTTTTTCAGATTCTTTTCCCATATAGGTTATTACAGAGTATTGAGTAGACTTCCCTGTGCTATACAGTAGGTCCTTGATTATCTATTTTATATATAGTAGTGGGTATAATCCCAAATTTCTAATTTATCCCTCCCCCCTCCAACTTTCCCCTTTGGTAACCGTAAGTTTGTTTTTGAAGCCTGTGAGTCTGTTTCTGTTTTATAAATAAGTTCGTTTTGAATACATACAATTTTAAGTTATACAAAATTGAATAAGAAATCATGAACAATGTGCAAAACTATCATCTCATCCATAGAAGCCAACTGGGAAGACAAATTTAGAATGACCAGACTTTATCTTGCCATCATACTAACTAAAACCACAGGGCCTGGGCTTCCCTGGTGGCGCAGTGGTTGAGGGTCTGCCTGCCGATGCAGGGGACGCGGGTTCGTGCCCCGGTCCGGGAGGATCCCGCATGCCGCAGAGCGGCTGGGCCCGTGAGCCGTGGCCGCTGAGCCTGTGCGTCCGGAGCCTGTGCTCCGCAACGGGAGAGGCCACAGCAGTGAGAGGCCTGTGTACCACACACACACACACACACACACACACACACACACACACACACACACACACACAAAACCCAGAAGGCCAGTTACATGTGCAAGCTCCTCCAGTTAGAAAGTTCTGTCTCCTGAGTGTTCTCACTCTAAGTGGTCTCAGCTTGGCCTGCAGATTAGAATCCCCACAGGAGCTTTTAAAAAGCTTGAAGTCCAGACCACTCTGCAGACCAGTGGAATCAACTCTGTGGACCTGGTGCCCAGGCAGAAGTGGTTTTTAGAGATCCCCAGAGGAACCCAGTGTACAGGCAAAGTTACACACCACTGTTCCATCCCATCTTCCCATAAAATTCTTAAGCAAGACACATTCAAATGCCTCAGTAAGACCAACGTGAATACCCTTACCTCTATCAAGATCTTCACCAACAGAACCAGGGCCTTCATGATAAAAACGTCTTGCAAAGCCCTCTATCTGCTGTCTGTAGTTTAATATTTCACCCCGAGTGATCTGAGAAAAGCAGGGTTGCATTAGTTTAGCCCACTGGATATTTTTCAACATCTTTACTCTTAGGTAAGTAAAGCGTTTCAAGGTACCTCTGTGAACGTTCTCTTTATACCTCCCAGAGTATGCTCCACACTTAATGCATCATTAAACAGATTTGACCACATGCTCTCAATCTTGTCAACCAGTTCTTTCTCTGCATCAGAAGGCTAAAAAAAAAGAACAAACAATAAATGATCAGCAGTTTGGAAATGAAATTTTTGGTCAAAGCTTCTGCTTTCCAGGACTTCTGCTTCTGTGTAATGGCAGGCTAGGTCATTTGAACAAATGCTGGTTGCATTATACAAATTAGATATTTATAATAAAAATAAAATCAGGAGAAAATAATTTTTTAAAAGAGATAGATGACATAGGCAGAGAGAGAAATAACCTAGAGAGATAAGCCCTTCATAAAGCAAAACTGAGCTTCAAATCAACCTCATCTCTGATTAAAATAAGGTTATCTTGACCTGTTCACACACCCAGCTGTGTTGTCATAAGCAAAAATAAATCTCCTATGATGAAACAGAACATCATCCCTACAACTTGTCATATACGATGCCCAGAACTCAACCAGAAATAACAGGACGAGAAGGATACCAATGACTTGCAGGAAACCAAGAGATACACAGACATAAGTATAAGCAGACAGTAATGGAGTTCTAAGACACAGCATTCTAAATAATGTTACTTGATAAAGAAAACAAAAGACGGAACTGAAAAATTTGACTTTAATTATAAAAATATAAATTGTGCTTACTGTGCATTTTTCTTTTTACCTTTGGAGGATGCTAGAGAACTAATTTATTATTCTGAAAACATGTAAATACAGGGTAGATAACCTGCCCTTGTTGTATAAACTGTATGTCAGGGTAAACAGATAGTTTTGAAGGAAAAGTTTCTCTTTTTTCATTTTTATTATTTTTTATTGAAGTATAATTGACAATACTATGTTAATTCCAGGTGCACAACATAGGGATTTGTTATTTCTATACACTACAAAACGATCGCCGCTACTGTGCGTTTTCTTTTTTTTTAACATCTTTATTGGAGTATAACTGCTTTACAATGGTGTTAGTTTCTGCTTTATAACAAAGTGAATCAATTATACATGTACATATGTTCCCATAGCTCCTCCCTCTTGCATTTTCTGATGAGAGGATCTCTAGCTTTCAGCCAAGGCTAATGCTCAGTGAAGGCGATTAAAGCGCTCAAGCAATGTAAATGCTGAAATACAAATTTTATGCAAATTCAGGCTTACAACAGCTCTTGGTTTCTCCCTTCTACTTTGTTTTTCCAGTGGATTCTTTTCTAGGTATTATGTGAGGCAGAGCACGCAAAATTTTGCATACAATTTCAAGGAGATCCCAGACACCCTCCAACTCATCCACGGACTTTCCAAAGGTCTTTGAAACACATATTTAATAACCCTAAATAAAGACAATTGAATTATTATCTTCTACCAGTTTCTTTTATCGTCTTATCCCTCTTCTTCCCCCTTATCATTTTTGCAACAGCCATTTATTTATAAAAGAAAATTAACATCAAAAGAAAAGAAAGAAAGAAAGAAAGAAAAGCAAGAGGGAAAACCAAAAGAGTGTGCAGTTACAGACCAGTCTACAAGAAACACTATTTGATCCATGCAAGATCAAGAAATAATCTCTGAGTTGTCATTATTCTAAACAACCATGCTTGACATTTAAATTTTATTACTTAAAGTTATAAACAAGTGACTTTATTGTATATTTGAGAAGTCTTTCTGAAAAGGGCCTTAGAATTCAACCCAACGATAAAAAGCTTCAGAAAAGAGTTCACTTAAAATAAAATAAAAACAACTATTAAAGAACTTTTGTGCATATCCTTTTGGGTGTATTGAGAAACAAGTTAATATGCAAGTCATTTTTGGTGGGTCTATATGCTACCAATTTTCTATGCAGTAAACATGGTTTATATATAAATTGTAAATTTATCCAAATAATTTATGGAAATAATTCCAGTGAATTGGAACTGCTAGGACTAAGGCTATCCAAAATTTATAGTTTGAGTTCAAACTGGATTTCCCCTACTATTAGTATATAGATGGGACCTCATCAACCTTGTCCCCCAGTGTTTATGTGGGTCTGTTTCCGAAAACTATAAATGTTAGACTTTTAATCTCTGGTAATATGATATTACAAAGAAATTGCTTTTCTTCTGTTATTGTTCATCTTCATAGATGCTTAATCCTTACTGGTCACTTGTGTTATTTCATTTTCTTCCACCGTTCTTTTTTTTTTTTTTCCCATTTCCCTTGGTATATCAATGTCTTTGTTACTGGTTTGTAAGAACTCATTTATGACGAAGGATGTTAACCATTTGTCATGCAATACAAATGAAATACCATATTTTACTGCCATCAATTTAATACGGTGTTTTGTATTTTGGTTGTGTATTAAAATAAAGTCATGTTGTGTTTTTTAAAAGTGAAATAAAATAGGAGCTTCCCTGGCAGTCCAGTGGTTAGGACTACAAGCTTCCACTGCAGGGAGCACAGGTTCGATCGATCCCTGGTCGGGGAACTAAGATCCCACATGCCGCACAGTGCAGCCAAAGAAATTAAAAAATAAATAAATAAATAAATAAAAACAAAAACACACAAAGGAAGGAAGGAAGAGAGGGAGGGAGCGAGAAAAGGAAAGAGTTCACTTACAAAGAGACTGTACATCGCCATGGTGCGGTACCTCTCCTGGACATCCCGGTATCTTAGTTCCATCACTAAAGATTTACTTCTAATTTCTGAGATTGTTGCAAGGACAAACTTGAGATCTTCAAGGGTACTGGGGCTCTTCTTTAGGTTTTGGGTCAGGAACTATAAAAGAGAGTTCAAAGGGACACTGGATAAGCACAGGGGAAAAAAATACAGCGCTGAATGAAGCCCTGACGATCATGAAACCTGGGGCCCCACTACCTCTATCTCTTCGCGCAGATTGTGGAGCTCCTCTCTGGCTGACTCATTAAGGAGCTTCCCAAGTGAAACGACCCAGGACTTGGCATTTTCCTGTACGGTGCTCGCCAGGGGTCCGAGCTGAAGGCGGATGCAGTGCTCATCCTTGATCAAGGGGTGATGCATCACTTCAGAGGCGATCCTGGAGTAGAACTGCAACTTCTCGTCATAGGCAACACAAGGGGGCTTCTTGGCAGCAAACTTCTCCATCATGATGGCTTTGTCCAGTTTCCAGAGCGGTCGGTACCGCTTCCATTTCTGCAGGTACTTCATAAGATTGATCAGAATCCTGTGGACGTTCTGGGGGATCATAACGGCCTGCTCAATTATCTGAGGGTTCTGAGAAATATCATTGTAAAAGCTGATTATAACAAGTTCTTCTTCCTCTCCCTTCTGAGGGGGGCATTCTATGCAGCTGCCATTCATCCAGCGAACAAAATTCTGGCAAAATAAGAATTGGGGGAAAAAAGACAGTCCTTTAGTATCTATTTTGCTTCCTATGTACATATCAAGTCCAGTAATAAGTCTCGCTAGTAAGGGATATCACTTTATTATTGATAAGCTGTGCTAGGTTGCAAAAAATCACCACAATCCTTTGGTTCCTCCCATCAAGAGACTCTGTCTGCTGACAGAAGGGTCTATCGGGAGTACCTATTTTCCCTCTCTGGGCTAGCCTGTGACTTGACCGACAGGTAGGGGAAGTGGCATTATGCAAGGCCCAAGCCCGGGGCTCAAGTAGCCCAGCAGCTTCTACTCTCATGCTCTTGAAACCTTGCAGCCACCAGATGCACGAGCTTCAGCTAGCCTACGTGAAGATGGAGACCCAGGAGAACCAAGCCTCCCCAGGCAACAGCCAGCCAATCATCAGACATGTGCTTGAGCACAGCCAAGTTCGGATGTATAAAACAACATTAGTTTCCAGTGTCCCAGAACAAATCTGTCATTGGACGTCTCCCTGCTGTAGAGTCAAGAGGCCCTCTTCTTTCAAGCAAACCATGGGTGGTTATACATAACACCTCTGAACCGTAGTCTGGCCACCTGTAGAATGGGAATAACAACAATTACTAATTCTACTGCTCACTGTAATACTAATACCAAAACTGATAGCTAATGTTTATTTAGAGCTAATTGCCAAGTACTGTGTTAAGTGCTCTACATGTTATGCCATTTAATTCTCCCAACCCACTCTAGAACATGGATTGTATTATCATTTCCACTTAATAGATGAGGTAATTCGATCCTAGTTTAAACTTTTGCTCACTGTTTTCAGTCATGAAATATGAATCCTGAAGCTCAAACAGTGCAGTCAAGCCAACTTAAGTCACCTCACCGTAAGTGTTTATTTGTAGAGATTTCTGTTAATGAAAGGCATTTCCAACATTTCCCAAGAGGATAGGTAAAAATTCTTTTCATTTAAAACAAAGCACTGATAAAAATACAATAAAAATAAATAAAAGCATTTATGAAGATAAAATAACAGTCTTCACCACAAAGCCTCAAACCCATCTATGGCGGGGGTGGGAATAAATTGGCATGAAAAACTATGATTAATATCCGTAATGTTTCACAAAGAGTCTTTCCTATTTATTTACCCCTTGGAAATTGTTTTGTTTTCCTGTTCAAAGACTTGGTAATGTAACACCTAAAAGTTAAGAGAATTTATATGACCGAGGTTTAATAAATGACCTATTTGCCTAGATTATAAAACATGTGCAATTTATTCATTAATTTCCAAGTACAGTGAAATGAAATTCCCTATTTGTAATATCTACACTTAGTTTTATGCTAAAAAACATGCCTGAGGGCTTCCCTGGTGGCGCAGTGGTTAAGAATCTGCCTGCCAATGCAGGGGACACGGGTTCGAGCCCCGGTCTGGGAAGATCCCACATGCCACAGAACAACTAAGCCCGCGTGCCACAACTACTGAGCCTGCGCTCTAGAGTCCGCGAGCCACAACTACTGAGCCCACGTGCCACAACTATGGAAGCCCACGCACCTAGAGGCCGTGCTCCGCAACAAGAGAAGCCACCGCAATGAGGAGCCCACACACCGCAATGACGAGTAGCCCCCGCTCGCCACAACTAGAGAAGAGCCCGCGCACAGCAGTGAAGACCCAATGCAGCCAAAAATAAATAAATTAATTAATTAAAAAAAAATTTTTTTAATGCCTGAGATATGTTTGACTTTCTGAACAAACCAAGTGAAAAGAAAGATATTAGTGTCTTGAGGGGGTGTGACAGCTCTTATCCACAAAGATGGCCCTATTTTCCCAATATTGGTAAGATGTAAACTTTGGGTTATTTGCCAACTGACAGTCATTTGACAAGCACTGACTGAGTGCCAATTATGTGCTTGGTGCTGTGCGAGGTGCTGGGGGCTCCAGAGTGAACAGACACACAAAGTTCATCGTGTCGTGGAACTTGCATTCTAGTGGCATGAGCTAGTCAAAGCATGAACGAGCAAGTAAATAAATAAGAAAAGGTCAGACAGTGACATGGGCTAGGAAGAAGATGGAGTAGGGTGATGTGATAGTGAAGGGCCCGAAGGGGCCAGCAAGTCAAGGTCTGGGGGGCAGAAGGTTCCAGGCAGAGGGAACAGGAGTGCCACCATTTCAAGGAGGAAGTGGTGTTAACCTGCTGGAGGTGCATTAGGCTGGGGCACAGTGGGGTGTGTACAGGTAGGAGCTGATCAGAAAGGTAGGCAGGTGCTAGATTGCAGAGGGGCTCATAGACCAGAATGAAGAGTTTGGATTATGTCCTAAGTGCAACGTGAAGTCATCGGGGGCTTTTATACAGGGATGACATGAAACGATTCACGTTTTTAAAGGATAATCCCGACCACCTGTGGAAACATTACGGCAATAGTCCAGGTGAGGGACGATCAACTTGGGATGGACTGGTAACGTGGAAAAGGAGAGAAGAGGGGAGATCAGAGGCGTGTTTGGGGGAGCGAGTCAACCAGACTTACCGACGGGCTGGATACGGGTGGATGGGAGAAAAGAGGAATCAAGGATGGCGCCCAGGGTTTTGACTCAACCACTTGGGTGGATGTTGGCGCCGTTGCCTGAAGTAGGGAAAATGGGGGCAGGACCAGGCTGCACGTTGGAAAGCCAAGAATTCCATCTTGTACTCGCCAAGTCTAAGGTTCAAGGGGAGACAGCCGTAGGTGACTAGAAACATGTGTTGTGTAGTAGAGAATTCTGGGTTGGAGATGGAAATGCGGCGGGCTTGCCTCCATAGGGTTGGTAATAACAGCCATGGGACCGGTCGTGAGGATGCACAAAGAAGATAAAGAGAGGTGAGAAGGGAGCCGGCATCAAGCCTTGGGACACCCCCAAACTTCAGAGATTTACAGAGGAGGAGCCAGGAAGAGACTAAAATGGTCTGGACAAAGGACAGGGTGGAGCCTGTGTTCTTGACCTCCTGGGTCACCTGCTGTCCGCAGCTGGCGGGCCCAGCCCTCTGTGACTAGGGGGTCAACCAGGAAACAACACACAGTTCTGTCCCTACCTTGGTTATCTCCACACAATTTCGGACACAGTGGACGCACATTTTGTCAATCTCGCTTGCACTGGGGTGCAGGATGATCTCGGGCGCCGTCAAAATGGCTTCCGTTTGGAACAAAGGGACGTTTCCAAGGATTAAAGAACTAAAAGACTGCAAATTCCTAGGAGGGGTTAATAAAACAGACTCAGTACTCAGCAGTGTGAAAGATATCCAACAGCGGGTGAAAATGGCTAGAGTCCCAGCAGCCACCTATAAAAAGCCTGCGACAAGGAATAACACATTCTACAGCTGTAATGGACAGTGTGGGATGAGTTTCATTATATACCCTTTTTATGGCCCAAACTTTACAAATAGTTCATTTCTACTTTGGGGAAGTTAGAATACCTATTAGTTGGAAGATACCTAGTAACGGTAACTCCAAAAAGCTGTTTGAGTCTGGTTCAGGAAAAATGAACACTCATGTCCCCCCTCCGCCTGGCCCACCAGACTCTGTCCTTTCCAGGATTAAATCAGGGACAACACAGGGATGGACACTTCATTAGCCTGCAAACCGGTCTTCCTCTTCCCCCCCATCCCCACCCCAATTCAGTGATCCCTACAGCCAGAGAGAGTGTATAAAACATGCAACTCTCTTCTCTCCCTGAGAATAAATGCAAGCTCCTTCCAGGCTCTTCACGGCCTGGCCCCTGCCTGCCCAGCTTCCTCTCGTGACCACTCCCTTCACTCTCTTTATTCCTTCCTTCTGTTCCTCCCACATGGCCTCCAGGTCTGTATACTGGCCTTTGTCTTTCCCCAGGAAGCTCCTCCCCTTCCAGCTTGCTCCTTAGCTTCAGGGCTCTGCTAAAGCATGGCCTCTCCGTGGCCTTTCTTGACCACCCAATCACAACAGCCCTTCCAGTCTCTCCCTGGAACATTATTCTGCTTTATTTCTTTCAGAGAGAATATTTATTTCCTTGAGTCTTGCATCTCTCTCCTTTGAGGATGGAGAAGCTCCAAAAAAATAGGGGCTTTATCTGGTCCAGTGCCTGGTCCAGTCCAGGCTCTAATAAACCTTGGAATGAATGAATGAGTGAATAGATGGATTGACGGGTAAATGGACGAATGGATCAAGGGAAAACATAGTGTATGAGAAAGAGAAAACTCAGGAGGTAGCCCTATATGAGGAGCTGCTTTTTTTTTTTTTTTTTTGGCTGTGCCAGGCGGCTTGTTGGATCTTAGTTCCCCAACCAGGGATCGAACCCAGGCCCTTGGCAGTGAAAGCACGGAGTCCTAACCACTCGACTGCCTGGGAATTCCTAAGGGGCTGCTTTAAGAGTCAAAGTTAGAAGCAACGTTAAAAAGCAAATGAAAGAAATATGTAGAAAACAGATACATATAAAGGATCAATGAAATGACGTTTGTCAAACTGCATCCAGGGGACTTCCCTGGTGGTGCAACAATTAAGAATCCAGGGGCTTCCCTGGTGGCGCAGTGGTTGAGAGTCCGCCTGCCGATGCAGGGGACGCGGGTTCACGCCCCACTCCGGGAAGATCCCACATGCCGCAGAGCGGCTGGGCCCGTGAGCCACGGCCGCTGAGCCTGCGCGTCCGGACCGCAAAGGGAGAGGGCACAACAGCGAGAGGCCCGCGTACCGCAAAAAA
>RJWK010055527.1:0-14701 GCA_004363435.1 Platanista minor
AAAAATAAAATGTCATGAAGAACCTAGGGGCAAGATGGGAATAAAGACACAGACCTACTAGAGAATGGACTTGAGGATATGGGAGGGGGAGGGGTAAGCTGTGATAAAGTGAGAGAGTGACATGGATATATGTACGTAAAATAGATAGCTAGTGGGAAGCAGCCGCATAGCACCGGGAGATCAGCTCGGTGCTTTGTGATCACCTGCATGGATGGGATAGGGAGGGTGGGAGGGAGGGAGACGCAAGAGGGAGAAGATATGGGAACATATGTATATGTATAATTGATTCACTTTGTTATAAAGCAGAAACTAACACCATTGTAAAGCAATTATACTCCAATAAAGATGTAAAAAAACAAACAAACAAAAATGTCTATTTAAATGGGAAAAAAATAAAGAGCTGAAACAATCTTGAAAAAAAAAGAATATTTGTATTTTGTACAAAATTCTGAAGTGAATTCAGGATCCACATTATTTCACTCGAGAGAAATGTGCTGAAATGTGTAATCTCACCTTGGGACCTTAATAAAATGCACAGAGACTGAAGAATTTCTTTTTGGTTTAGTATTAAAATGAAAGCTTTAGGGTTTCCTTGATGCCCTTCTGGAAACAGTATGGCGTGAATAAGTGCATGGGTTCTGCAGTATGACTGCCTTGATTTGCATCTGGTCTCCACCACTTATCGCTGTTGACCTTGCGTGAATTACTTCACCTCTCTGTGTCTTGGTTCTTCAGTTGTAAGTAAGATGGTGATAATAATAGGACCTTTCGGGCTTCCCTGGTGGCGCAGCGATTGAGAGTACGCCTGCCGATGCAGGGAACACGGGTTCGTGCCTTGGTTCGGGAAGATCCCACATGCTGCGGAACGGCTGGGCCCGTGGGCCATGGCCGCTGAGCCTGCGCGTCCGGAGCCTGTGCTCCGCAATGGGAGAGGCCACAACAGTGAGAGGCCCGCGTACCACAAAAAAAAAAAAAATAAAATAAAATAAAATAAAAATAATAATAATGATAGGACCTTTCTCATAAAGTCATTGTGAGTACAAATTGAGTTAATCTGTGTAGAGTGCTTAGAATAGTCTCTGTCTCTCATCCCAGATATTTTTTCCTGGTCTAAAACATAACAAAGTAGTTCAAGAGAAATAAAGGTTAATAAAAGGATGGGACAAACCCTTAATGATTAGTAACAGTTCCGGGCTGTGAATGCTGCTTTCGATTTTCTTTATCCAATATTTCAGAAACTCTTGATGCTTTCTTTACCTTGGTGGAAGAAAAAGAAGGAATGAAATGCAAAAGCACAATGGGCAGATTTTTAATAGAGTGTCTTCCCTGATGAAGGAGCATTGCAAGTGCTTCAGTCTTCAACATAATCTATGGTTGCCGAACTTAATAATAAATACATTTTAGCATCATCCACTTTTTTTTGCTTCAGTTAAAGAGAAACATGATCTTTGGTCATTGTCAAGGAAAAAAAAAGCTTTATAAAATTTCAAGGGGGCTTCCCTGGTGGCGCAGTGGTTGAGAGTCCGCCCGCTGATGCACGGGACGCGGGTTCGTGTCCCGGTCCGGGAAGATCCCACATGCCGCAGAGCGGCTGGGCCCGTGAGCCATGGCTGCTGAGCCTGCGCGTCCGGAGCCTGTGCTCCGCAATGCGAGAGGCCACAACAGTGAGAGGCCCGCGTACCGCAAAAAAAAAAAAAAAAAAAATTTCGAGGGACCTGAATGTTTCCACAGTGGTATAAATTTGTTCTCATAAAAAAGATTGTATCCTGAAAAGATAAATAAAATAAAGAGAGATTTTGGGAAGTTTAACTTTCTAGAGCATATCTAACAATGTACTTTGGCTATCACTGAAAAGCTTTTGTATGAGACTGATGGTAGAAATTACTATGATTTCCTTGACTTCAGCTGAATTTTTGCTAAATCATTTATCACCAATGGTCTATAAATTGATGTGGATGTCCCTATTCTCAGCCCTGCATGATTCACTCCTATTGAAACATCTTCCTGTAATGCGTTGATTTTTCCATTTCTATGACAATGATGGAGTTAGCAGGATTTTTTTTTCCTCAAGAATGTAAAACTACAGGCAGAGCCTAAAAGCCTATAGGATTCATTTTTTATTTAAATTAAAATATATTTTGATAATGGCTCTGTAAATGACACTAGTAAAATCAGCACTTGTATTTGGCATATGGAAACATACTTTAAAGTACAGTTTTTTTGTTTTGTTTTGTTTTTGGTTTTTTTTTGCGGTACACGGGCCTCTCGCTGTTGTGGCCTCTCCTGTTGCAGAGCACAGGCTCCGGACGCGCAGGCTCAGCGGCCATGGCTCACGGGCCCAGCTGCTCGGCGGCATGTGGGGTCTTCCCAGACCGGGGCACGAACCTGTGTCCCCTGCATCGGCAGGCGGACTCTCAACCACTGCCCCACCAGGGAAGCCCTGAAGTACGGTTTTGAGATGCCATTGGTGATTCAAAAAAGAGAACAGCTCCTATTCCACTTAATTCACACTTCACTGAGTTACAGAAACAGGAGTTAACTTTGCCAGAGCAGTAATTTTCAAGTAAAGGACCCTAGGAACCACAGAGTCAGATTACCTCAAGTTTATTTAATATAGTTTATAAAGTTTAGACTTTTACTTCACTTGGTCCATCTGATACTGAAGGGTTAAAGATGAGCTTGGGAAAAGGACAGGGGAGTTTGGAGGACATTTCCTCAAGCTCTTAGCGTTTGTGGCAGGTTGAGTCACACCAGTCTTTATTAAATGATGCATAATTTAGTGATAAACTGGTTTAGCTCTGCCTGTTACAAGTCAGGCCTGAGCTGTTACAGGGGTCAGTCTAGAGGCACTGTGGCAGTTTCATGTCATTAGCTTTCATTCACTTGCAATGTGTAACCACTCTAGCACATGTCTTTCATTAGTGGGTACAATGCATGCTTTGTGTATGAACATCCTTAGATGGTAAAAGCCAATTTAGAGCTTTCTCACCTTCCTTTTATGTCAGTGGATTCCATCAGACCCACATGTGTGTGGAAGTTAAGGTTTTTGTGGTGGGGTCAGACTCATTTCCCATTTGCATTGCACACTGCCTGGCTGATCCAGGCTAGAAGCTTTCTCTGAAGTTAATGGGTGTTGAGCTCTGAATAAGACCATGGTGTCAACTTGCCAAACTTCCTCCTCTCTGGAGTTCAGAAAACTCTTGAAATCCCACTTCCTTCATAAAGCTTTCTTTTGCTAAGTGGAAGACAGTGACTGAGTTATTTTTTTCTATTAACTCACATATAAAACCCAGACTTTTGTTTTCTATCTACACAGGTACTCCTTGCCCGCCCCCTACTAGTCCAAATACAACTAACAATGTAATTCGCTTTTGATAAGATTTGTGTTTACAACTAATTACCTGCATATTAATTAGTCCCTTCTGGGCATATACATCAGGCATTACTATAAACCTAGGAATTTAAACATTTTGTAGAGTATATACAGTAACAGTAAATACATGGTATTTTATAAAATGGATGATCATGATTTCTGTCTCACTCAGTCTCTCCACCTCTTTTTTAGAATTGTCTTTTCTGTTGAGATTAGGTTGGTTTGGCTACGTAGCTATAGTAAGGCAGACTTTCTGAGCAGGTCATTCACTTTATGTGCTCAGTGCCTGTACCTGAATCCAGTCTAATTGAAAGAATATGGCTTTGAGTTTGGACCAACAGGGACTCACATCTGGGTTCTATTATTTCTTACATATGTGATAGATAGTCTGGTATAATTATATGAGCCTCTGTTTTCTCAGTTGAAAAATGAATATCATAATACACTCTCTCAGAGTTGTTGTAAAAGTTAAATGAGATAATATATGTAAATATGCCCCCGGAGGTGTCTGGCATACAGTCAGCACTCATTCATTCATTCAACGAGTATTTTGAGAACCTATTATGTACCAGGCACTGTTTGAAGCATGGAGGATACAGCAGTAAGTGAAAGAGACACAGACAAAATGCTTATAGTGAGATAAGAAAGATAATACACATGGTAAATAGTGTTTTATAGTGGGTGTTAGGGTAAGCGCTATGGAGAGGAACAAAGTAGGGTATGGAGTATGGGATTGCAGGGCAATTCTAGTGCCATAGGATGGTCAGGAAAGCCTTTTCTGGGAAAATGGCATTTGAGCCAAGACTTGGAAGAGGTGAGTGAGTAAACCATGTGAATATGTTGGGGGAAAGCCTTCCAGAGAGAGGAGTGGATGGAGTGTGTTTAGCATATTCTTGGCCAGTGTAGCGGGACAGGAGTAGTAGGGGATGAGGAAACAGGGTCCATTTCCATTAGTACCTGTAGGTCATTGTGAGGACTTTTGTTTTTATATGAAATGGAGAATGACTGGAGGGTTTTGACCAGAGGAGCACTGTAATCTGATGCAGTGTCTTAAGTTGAATTCTACTGGAAACAGGCTCTGAGATGTATGGTTGTGTGCAGTAGATTTATTTTGGAAATGTTCTCAGCAAGAACACCTCTGAGGGAGCTGTGGAGCAGGACCGGGCAGAGGAAGAAGCTGTAATGCAGTACAGTTGAGACGGAGACTTCGAATGATCCACAGGGAGTCTTGGAGCCGGCATAGCCCCTCAGAGTCATCCCCAGTTGAGGAAAATGGGTGGGGCTTTTGTATCCCCACATTAATTAGTCCTTGGTTAGACGTTAAGGAAGGGCATAAACTTCAGCGAGGCAGCGCCTGTTGGATGAGGGCAGTCCCAAGAGGGATTCCAAATGTAAGCCATTGGCATCCACCATTCCCGGCTGCTGGGGTAGCAGGTGACTCCATCCTGAAGGCAGGATCTGGTCTGTGTCCCCCCACCCCCCCAGCATTCACTACACTTAGGTTTCATCAAGACCATGCTGGCTGCTGTGTGTAGCATATGCCATAGGGAGGACGGGTGAAAGGAAGATGACCACTTAGTAGGCTATTGCAAAAACCCAAGAGAGGAATGCTGGTGGCTTAGATCAGAGTGAGAGCAGGGGAGGAGATGAGGAGAAAAAGGATTCCGGATACATTTTTAATGGAGTGCCGACAGGATTTACTGATGCATTGGAAGGAGCCTGTGAAAGTAAGAAAGGAGTCAAGGATAACTCCAAGGTTTCTGGTCTGAACAACTAGAAGGAGAGATTTGCTAATAAGGGGGGTAGGGTGGGAAAGACTGTGAGGGAAACAGGTTTGGGTAAGGGGGAGTCAGGAGCTCAATTTTAGACATGTTGAGTCAGAGGTGCCTCCTAGACATCCATATGGGTGTCTTGAGGAGGCCACTGGATACAGAGTTTAATCAGGAGAGAGATTTTTGGAATCCTTGGTTTGTACGTAGTATTTAAGACTGTGAAACTGGATGAGATCACCAAATCACCAAATATATAAGAGAAGTGCTGAGGCTGATCCCTGAGGTCTAGCTCCCTTTGGCCACCTTTGTGATTAGTGATAAGTTAGCCTCCTCAGAGAAGGAAGATCCTGGCTCTCCTCCTTCCCCCAGCCAGTAGCAGTGGTTGTCTTACAGAGAGTTTGTTGTAAACAGGAGAATGGCTCTCCAGTGATGTCCACATCCTAATCCCTAGAATCTGTGAATATGGCAACAGGAGATTTGTGGATGTGATCAAGTAAAGGATTTTGAGATAGGAAGATCACCCCAGATTATTCAGGTGTGCCCAGTATAATCGTATGAGTTTTTATAAAAAGAAGGCAAGAGGATCAGAGTCAGAGAAGGAGATGTGATGATGGAAGCAGAGGTTAAAGTGGTGCTCTTTGAAGATGGAGGAAGGTGTCACAAGACAAGGAATACAGGCAGCCTCGCTTAGCTGGAAAAGCCAAGGAAACAGATTTTCATCAAGAGCCTCCAGAAGGAATGCAGTTCTGCCAACAACTTGAATTTAGCCATAAAAACCCATTTTTGGACTTCTGATCTCCAGAACTGTAAGATAATAAATTTGTGTTGTGGTGGTAGTTTGTTACAGCAGCAATAGGAAGTTATTAAGCTAAATATAGTCTGCTTTGCCTTATGGGGACTAAGTGGTATGTTGGGGAATTAGGAATAGGTAAATTTTAAGGATCTGAAATGTTTTCTTTTAAATGAAAATTCCCTTTAGTTGTTCTATCTGTCTATCCATCCATCCATCCATCTTCTCTCTATTTGGTAAATAAAAATAAGTTATATAATTGTTACAAATTGCCCACTTCTCTAGGGTAATTTTACCACTTTCTGAACATGAGACTTATACCATATTGGCTGAAGGTCTCCACTCCCTTTTAAATAAATCATTTCACAATTGGGGTGCAGGTGGATAAATATATTTACAAACAGAGAGAAATTTCAATAACTTATTTTATGTTTCCATTAGATGTGCTTTGTTTTATTTTAACATTATCTATATGTTCGTGGGGGACTGACCTGGTCAACTCATGCTTGCTAACATTAATGATGCTAAAAGTATAAATGAAAGTATAATATGAAATTCACCAAAATTATTTTGCTTTGCATTTCAGCTAAAACTAGAAAGATTTATTCTATGGATGGACTTTTTTTTGCTTTTTTGCTACTGGGTGATTTTTAAAAAAATGGAATTAAGTGCCTGCTGTTTTTCTTTTTAATATATATATTTTAAGCCTCTGTATTGGCAATTGCAACTCCTTGCCTTCTAAGAAAATTGTAAATTTTCATTCCAAGATACTCTGAATATCAGACTCAGAAGAGCCAAGTGGTTAAGAGTATAGGTTTTGGAATCAGGCAGTACTAGTTCTAATTCTTTATCTTGGCCATGTAATAACTTGGGCCAGTTACTTCTCTGCTCTAAGGCTGTTTCCTTTTTTATAAAATGAGAATAATAATATCTTCCTCATAGGAGTATTCCTCATAGATTAAGTAAATGAATATATATGTATTAATCAGGGTTTTATAGAAAAAATAGGACAAGTAGGAAATATCTAAGAAGGGATTTATTATAAGGAATTGGCTCATACAATTATGGAAGCCAAGAAGTCCCACAATCTGTCATCTGCAAACTGGAGACCCCAGAAACCAGTGGTATAATTTAGTCTAAGTCTGAAGGCCTGAGAACCAGGAGTAAGTATCCAGGGCAGGAGATGATGTTCCAGCTCAGTCAGTCAGGCAGGAAGGGCTGAATTCTTCCTTTGTCTACCTTTGTTTTCTGTTCTGGCCCTCAATGGATTGGATGATGCCCGCTCACACTGGGGAGGCCCATCTGCTTTACAGAGTCCGCTGGTTCAAATGCTACTTTTAGGTTGAAACATACTCACAGACATACCCAGAAATAATGTTTAGCCGAATATCTGGGCACCCTGTGATCCAGACAAGTTGAAACGTAAAATTAACCATCAGGGTATGCACACCCAGTGCTTGGAACCTAGTAACTCCTCAAGAAATGATGGCTGTGCTATTAGTTATACTCATCTTTCCTAACAGCTGAGTTAGGCAGGAGAAGCCTCAACACCTATCCAAGAATCTTTCTCATTTATGCCCCTTGTCCTCCTTAATGTTAATAATCCGTCTATCCAGCCATCAGTATTCTGCTGCCAAAAGAATTTACAAGCCAATTAACCCCGGTGGCCTGATACTTCCAGCAGCGTAGCGTTGTCCTGTGTGTCGCCGTCAGCGCAGGAAAGATGAGTGCATGGCCTCCGGAGACACATTATTCATCAGCTCCTTTGCCATAAAATGTGCTATGTCTGTGAAGCATCCCTTTGGTTATATTTTTATTTTATGGCACCCTGCACTGACCATTTTGCAAAATAATGGTGCTCTCCTTATCAGCTCATCTGCTGCCAGTCAGTAATTTATCTCAGCGGATTCTTTCAGGATCAATATACAGTGCAGGTTCAGGTGAAGCAATGGCTGTAATAACAGTGGGCCATGGTGCCGCAGACAGGATTTAAAATAGCCATTGCTTACACCACCAGAATGGATGCTAAGCAGAGTTTACTATGTTCTGGAAGGGAAAACATCTGGAACTATCTACAAATCATTTCCAGAATAAAATGCACCGCTGAATTTGTGTAAAGATCTGAATTTTCATTTGGAAGTCTGACTCGTATGCATGTTGAAACCTATGCTTTTGTGTTGTTTGTTTTATGTCTTAGGAATGATTCTTCATAGAAAGGAAGGCTGATATGTATAATCAGGTGTGTTTACTAACTTTGGAGGAAAAAAGCTCCACCCTAGATTATGTCTTTTCTATCTCCATCTTGTTTTCACACTGAGAGCAGTGATTACTTTCAAGACTTTTTCAAGGGAAGGTTTAATTTTTATCCCTCGATCTTGGTCCCCTTTCCAATTTAAAGTGATTTTTGAAGTCCTTAAGGAAGATGCTGAACACTTAACAATGATCCTAGCCCATTGTCCAAGAGTAAGTGCTAAGCAAGTATTTGCTTAGTTTGTTAGAAAGGTATAGAGTCCACTCTTGGGGTTAGAGGGCAATGGGAATTGCAGGGAAAAAAAGGAAAGCATTTTTGTTGTTGTTAGAGGCAGGTTGTCACTTCCCCAAATTCCTGCATCTTTCCTCTTCAGAGGACAGTTTTAAAACCTCTGTTGCAGATGATGAGTTGAACTTTATTTGTTGCCTCTACCTCCCCTTCCCCCTCCCCATACCTTTTAGGTCAGATAACTGCTAGCATGGAAAATTTGAATGGGATTTCTTCCACCTCAGCTTAAACTATGTAAACTGTCTGTTGTCAACTTTGATTTTTGTGAAGGGCCATGCTAGTCATTGTCATAGCTGATAGAAGCCAAATATTTCCACATAGGAACTTTTTAGCGTGGTTCTTTTTTTTTTTACTGCGGGCCTCTCACTGTTGTGGCCTCTCCCGTCGCGGAGCACAGGCTCCTGACGCGCAGGCTCAGCGGCCGTGGCTCACGGGCCCAGCCGCTCCGCGGCATGTGGGATCTTCCCGGACCGGGGCACGAACCCGTGTTCCCTGCATCGGCAGGCGGACGCTCAACCACTGCGCCACCAGGGAAGCCCTTAGTGTGGTTCTATGCATAACATTGAAATTATCCTTAAGCCAATTCCAATAATTAATTTTATCCAAGTTTAATAGAGCAATGGATTCATGAATTATCATCGTGAGATTTAAAGAATGGTCTCTTACTGTTGAGGCAAAGGATAGTGACTTAAAGCACTTGCCAGTGTTTGGTTATGAATCACGGGACAACACGTGCACTTGGAGGCTGCAGTGCAGTTGCAGTGAGTAATGAAGCTGGGATCCCCAAGGGACCATGTATCATGGTTGTATTTAACATCTGAATGGATGGGGTTTCCTCTATTCCAAGGAGGCTGTGACTTACTTCTGAAGTCCTATGTGCCTGATTCTCATGGTGAAAAGAAATTTTCCAGAAATGGGCATCTAGGGAAATAATTATTTCTTTATGCTGCCTAAACTTGAGTAGATATTCAGCAATCTTTGTTTAAATGCATAACTTGTGAGAAAAAGTTTTAAGGCAGCTTTTGTTCATTTGTGAATATAATTATGTATCCGATTAGCAACTGAGGTATAAATAATTCACTTTTGAACATTTTGTAATTAGCTGAGACATAAGTACTGGGTCAAGGGTTTCACTGAGAGAGTTTCCATTGGGTTTCATGCTTTTTATTAATTTTTTTCCTTTGATACAATTAAAACATTCCTTAATGTACTCAAGCATATGTGCATGTGTAAACACAAATGCTCACATGGGTAGGAGTATCATGTGCTATGTCCAGCCTCAAAAAAGCCTAAAAAATTAACAAAAGGGCAACTCTGTCATGAATCCTGTTTCCTAATGAGATAAACAATGACTCTTAATTAGAAGCTAAAATTTTTAATTAAGAGGATTGTGCAGTAATTATCTCAGTTGTTTACTTCACTGGATTTTTTTTTTTTTTTTTTTTTTTTTTGCGGTACGCGGGCCTCTCACTGTTGTGGCCTCTCCCGTTGTGGGGCACAGGCTCCGGACGTGCAGGCTCGGCGGCCATGGCTCACGGGCCCAGCCACTCCGCGGCATGTGGGATCTTCCCGGACCGGGGCACGAACCCGTGTCCCCTGCATCGGCAGGCGGACTCTCAACCACTGCGCCACCAGGGAAGCCCGCTTCACTGGATTTTAATGAAAAAGATAGATTAGGTATAAGACTATTAGCATAATTAAACGTTCAGGGTTGTACTGGCCACTGAGGTGAAAGTAATGTGATAAAAGCCTGAAGTATGTTCCTTAACAAAGTATTTTGGACAGTCATATCTGGTGCAGTGTCAGTAAGCTTCATTTTTATGAATAGCTTCAACATCTTAAGGTAACAACAGGTTCAGCCACAGCTGGTTCATTTACACAAAAATACTGAGTATTGACCACGTGCCATAGTGGTGTAGTGGCATAAAGCATGGTCTTTGGAATTAGATAACACCTTTTCAAAGTCTAAGATCTTTAATTTAGCAGACTTGAGATATTGGGAAAGCTCTGTATCCTCTCAGCACATCAGTTATCCCATCTGTAAAAGTAGATAAATAATACTTCTTTATGTAGTTTGAGTTTGTAAATGTCAACACATATTTAGCCCCAGTCACAGTGCTGGATACGGAGTACATACTCTATGAATAGGAGCTATTGTTACTATAGTTTTTCTTTTGGAAATGTTCTGGAATTTTCTTTGAATCATTCAGTAAATGCAGTGTGTAGACTCCTTCCACTTTACAAAAACCTTAAGAAGAGAGAGAGAAAAAAATGGTGTGGTTAAGTAATATTGTGGACTTAAAAGTGTGGTGATGTTAACTTTCTTTGTAGCAGTAATGCATAGATGTCAGAAGTCCAGTGAGTAAATATTTTCAAAATCTGGATGAAATTCTCTCTCTCTCTTTCTCTCACTCTCTCTTGCTTGGTAAGACACTCCTGGAAAGGCAGAGTAATTGGCTTCTAGAATTGCTTCATTTTCTTATTTGCTTTAGAATGCACAGTTCAGTGAACAAATTTCTGGATCTGCCAGGATCAATTCACATTATCTCAACCATTCTCTGTTGGCCAAGGATACATTGTTTGCCAGGAAGTTGGTGCAAGTTAAGAAGGTGTGTGTAGTGTTGGACAAATTAATCCAACCTAGCTTCATAGACATGTCCTAACCTTTTAATTCTGCTCTCCTTAGCACTGTGCTGTAACTGGATTAGTTAGCCACCTATACAGACGGGGGTCAATACAGCGCTGACTAAGGATGAGTGAAGAAAAAGCAGAATAATTCAGGTATGTTGAGGTTAATAGCCAAGTACTTCATAGAGTGTGGAGTGAGTTGCAGGCAGTTTGGTCCATGAGGTTGCTGAATTTCTGTGCCAGTGAGGTGCTAAGGCATCCTTGAATACTGACATTATGAGGAATGCATTTGAAGCCAGAGGGACCTGGATTTGAAACTTAGATCCTTGATTTACTAATGGTATAATCTTGTGGAAGATGCCCTTTTTGTTTTCTTATCATCATAATAAGGATTCTGGTATCCGTTCATTTAACTTCATGAGACTCAAGTGAGACTCAAATGTAATAGTGAGTTTGGAAATGACAAATCATGCTTATATTCATTCTTATATGCAGTGTCAATTTATGGAACAACTGATATTCCCAAATAATGTGCCTAAGTGAGTTTTCAGTCTAAGTGGGGCCACGCATAAGTCAAAAGAAAATTACCATTCAGTGTGATAAATGTTTGGCTAAACGTATGCCTGGAATGTTTTGAAAGCCCAGAGAAGCATCTAATCCACACTGAAGAGTTAGGGCATGCTTCCTGGAGAGACTGACACTTGACCTGAATGCTGAAGGATAAAGACATTAGTTTGGGGAATCAAGGTAGCAAGGACATCTAAGACAGAGGGGACTGCTTGAATGAATGAAGGCTTGGAGGTATGCCCGTGAGAGCGTGGTTTGTGGAGACGTGCTTTGGTAGGGACGGAGCCTAATGAGATTTCCCCCAGGGCAGGCAGAAGGCAGAGACAGGACTGGTGGTAGGTATGAACACCTGAACGTTATTCTGAAAGCTTTTAGGTATCATAAAGGGGTTTTCTCCAGGTGCATGAGTGATCAGGTTTATATTTTAGTAGAATTGTAGAGGCTAGATTAGAAGGGCAAGACAGGACTGGTAGGAGGGAGGAGAAAAGCTGAGAGACGCATTCATTTTACAAAAATTTTGTTGATTAACATGTGTCCAGCAGTTTATAATGTGCTGGTAGAAAAAGTCATGTAAGGTACAATGCCTGCCCTCAGGGAGCTTATAAAATATTGTGTCGTAGATAGACAGGTAAAATGTCCGTCACAGGGCTGTGTGATAAGGGCGTGGTTGGAGCTGCCATGAGTCACCCTGAGGAGAATGGTGAAGAGCTGAACCAGAGCTGTGGCAGTGGAGGGGCCAGGAGGGCATGGTTTTGAAAGAGAATGAAGAGGTAACATTGGCAGGACTTGTGTACAAATGGACAAGTGATTCTCTATCCAATTAGTGGTACGAATCGAGAGCAGAGGACGGGAAGCTTCTTCTCTTGGGCATCCAGGACCAGCCAGCTCATGGTGCACAATGTCAGCCTTGTCTGAATTTTACAACGATCCCACTAAAGTTGAAACTGAGATGGCTATCTGGATATTTGGGGGCTTCTTATACCAGTAGGGAACTACATAGAGACAAGGACTGTGTTGCTGGCCAATTTATTTAATCTTGCCAAAGAAACAGTGCTTCTTGCTTTTTGCAAAAAAACAAACGAAAAAGCACTACAGTCTTAAATGAGCCACTGAGGGCTCAGTTCCAGTGGGAAGGAAAGTTGGCTTAGCCCACAGACCCAGGTCCTGTGAGATGCTGACAGAAGGTGGGAGGAACATAGAACAGGTGACAGAAGAAGAAGGTCTAAGTTCAGCCCCAGCCTCATGTTCAGTTGCAGATATGAAAGAGGTAGCTTCCCTTACCCTTCAGTTTCTTTTCCTTTTTCACTGCATGGGTATTTGGAAATTAAAAAATTGCCACCTCCCCACTCCTGACTATTCTGTCCCTTTCCTGCCTTTTCTTTTCCCCTTTTTAACAGAAGTCCCTGCGGCTAGCTCATTAGTAGTCTTTCACAGTTGTATATTCAGTGTCGTGATGGTGGTTAGGTGATCATTTAGTCTGTAGGTTACAGAATGATAACAAATAGGTGTGGATAATTCCACGAGAGACCTAGAGGGTAAAGTGTATCACCTAGAGACTGAGGTTTTTAAGGCTGGCAGTCAGCTTCTGAAGTGACCTGGCAAATGTTTCTTAGGATGTAGTTGCTAAACTTGACATTAGGTGGCTATCTTGTTGATGAATATTTGTGCGTATGGTGGTTGGATTATATTTGGGGGGGGGGGGACTCTTTTTTTAAAAAACTTTATTGGAGTATAGCTGAGTTACAATGTTGTGTTAGTTTCAGGTGTACAGCAAAGTGAATCAGTTATCTGTCTATCTATCTATCTATCTACTTCTTTTAGATTCTTTTCCCATATTGGCCATTACAGAGTATTGAGTAGAGTTCCCTGTGCTATACAGTAGGTCCTTATTAGTTATCTGTTTTATATATAGTAGTGGGTATATGTCAATCCCAATCTTCCAATTTATCCCTCCCCACCCCCTTCTGGAGGGGGGGCTCTTTTAACCTTTAGATGCAAGATGAAGGTTGCTTGTGCCAGGCATATTCTATATACAACACAAAGTAAATCAAGCCATTCCCAATGAGCTAGAGAGTCCATGAGGGACTTTGGCTTTAAAGAGGGCAGGCTAGTTGCTATGAATTACTAAAATTGCAGAAACAGTCATGCTGCAAGTTCTGTTCAGCCTTTTGCTTGTGTGGAAGTGGGCATCTGGGCAAATGATGATGCTGCCTATTCCATTTTCCTTTCCTATTATCTGGTATAGACTTCCTTTGAGGGAAGACTATGGTACACATTCATTCTACTTATGAAGGTGTCAGCTAATGTTGCCTGAATAAGAGGATCGTGGTAGTCATTAATGTTACTATCCTACATGAACTTTTTTGGAGTGGGTGATGATTCATTATTTAAAATTTCAACATAATTTAGGAGACGTGCTTGGGATGGGGAGATACCACAGAAGATTTTCTATAATTCATTAGTTATGAAACCAGGAAATTTTTATATTAATGTGGAATAAACAAAGGCTCATAACCTCATTTCTTCTCACCAAATGTTCTTTTATTTTTATTTATTTATTTATTTAAACAAAATTCATTTTGTTTAGGTTGAAATAAACTTTACAAAATTGATTTTCTTCACCAAAAATAACAGCAATATTTTCTATATTATTCCTAGATAAACCACAAAACACTTATTTTTGTAGGTTTTCTAGGTTTTGCTTGTAAATCAAGATGAGGCAGTAGATACAGTCATGGAAAAAGACAGAAGAAAACAGACAAATCAGTTGTCAGTATCCATGGTCTCTGATCCTGTCTTGACCATGAAACAGAAGTGTTCAACATATACCTGGCAAAAAGCTTATGAAGATGTAGGCTCAATAAAGGAATGTAAACAGCAACAATCAGATGTGGAACAACAATGGCAGGCTCTTCCATTCAAACTTTAACTATAACTTGTTCCTTCAACTTCATTTGATAAAGGCAAAATCTACATTGAAATCCTTGTTTGGCGAGCTCACACGTTTCTCTTACAGTCTGATCATTTTAACG
>RJWK010055528.1:0-14700 GCA_004363435.1 Platanista minor
TTTTGTGTTACATAAATTTTACCTCACTTTTTTTAATTAAAAAAAAAAAATCCTGGAGCAAGAGTTCAGCACTTTTGAGAAACTGAAAGAAACTGAATTACAGGAAAGCCTGAAACAGAGAATGAATGGGGAGTGGTCAGCCATGAGCCGAAAAGGTAACTGGGCCAGATTTTGAAGAGCCATGAAAACTATACTAGGGAGTTTGGCTTTATGCTAGGGGCAGAAAGATGCCATTGGAGGAGATTTGTGGGTTTTTTTGTTTCTTATTTGCGGTACGCGGGCCTCTCACTGCTGTGGCCTCTTCCGTCGCGGAGCACAGGCTCGGGACGTACAGGCTCAGCGGCCATGGCTCACGGGCCCAGCCGCTCCGCGGCATGTGGGATCTTCCCGGACAGGGGCACGAACCCGTGTCCCCTGCATCGCAGACGGACTCTCAACCACTGTGCCACCAGGGAAGCCCCATCACTAGCACTTTATATGCCCCAATTTTTTCGTTATTAAGTTTACTTTATTCCTCAGTTTGCTGAGTGTGCCTTGGAGTAGTTTTTACAGAAATGGTATAAAGGTGATAGATTTTCTGGGCCCTTGAATAACTGAGAATGCATTTCTGTTGGCTTCCGGTATGACCACCTCAGCTGGGCATTGATGCTTGGATCACAGGCCCTTCCCTTTCAAGGTGTGGATAAGGTACAGGCATTCCACTTATTAATATAGAGCTGCAACACTTCACAAGTCCTATAGGAAGAATCTGTGTAGACTACAAGAGGGTCTTGTAGATTACAAGAAAGTCTCAGGCCCTGGTTTAAGTGTTTTAGATGCTTCTGAGGGTATACACTGGTGTCTTTAAAAGTCTACTGAACAGTAGTGACTCTGGACTGGGTGGGATAGAAGGTTGGAAAAACATTCACTTTCCCTGGCAACATGAGTAAAACCTCCCCAAATAAACTGCCCTCCCTTTGTTGCAGTTTCAGGTTCAAAGATTCCCAAAGTACAAGGATCTGAGGTCTAGTCTCCTCCCAACAATGGAGGCATGGAGCCTGAGGCCTAGTCAGACCCAGTGCAAGACAGAGACCAAAGTTCATTAACTCTTGCAATGGAGACTCCAAGGCCAATAAATGTCAGTATAATTTAATGATCCATGTTCATTTCTATGACATAAGCAATGCATATGGCTTAGCATGCCACATTGTAATAATAATAATAGCTAACACATTCTAAGTGTTTACACATATTAATTCATTTAATTCTCACAATAACGTTAGGAGGCAATAGCTCTTATACCGTTCCCATCTTATAGATGAAGAGACTAAGGCAAAGAAAGGACAAATCATTTGCCCAAAGTTACACCCTTAGCAAGTAGCAGAACATGCAATAAAATTGGTTGAGGCTGATATCAAAGAATTTGCTTCTCCCCACCACACTATATTGTTATAATGACATAGTAAAACTTTATCAATGTAAATATCTTTAAAGTTACTATTGTATTATCTGTAAAAAGGAGAGTTAACTGATTCTGACTAGAAAGAATATTGTAGGAAAATGTTTAATGCACACATTCAGGAATAAAGACTGACTTTTTCCTTCGACATAATTGAACTCCCTTTACCTGGGTTGACCTGCTTCTGCTCCCTGCTGTTACATCACCCCTTCCCCTTTTGTGACTACTTCTCTTCCTTATAAACACATTTCTTGGGCTTCCCAGGTGGTGCAGTGGTTGAGAGTCCGCCTGCCGATGCAGGGGACACGGGTTCGTGCCCCAGTCCGGGAAGATCCCACATGCCGCAGAGCGGCTAGGCCCGTGAGCCACGGCCTCTGAGCCTGCGCGTCCAGAGCCTATGCTCCACAACGGGAGAGGCCACGACAGTGAGAGGCCCGTGTACGGCAAAAAAAAAAAAAAAAAAAACCACATTTCTCAAAATTGTGCATACTGTGAAGGGGTTTAGATGAGATAATCAGGTTTCTTCTAACTAAAATTCTGTGATCCTGTGAGATTTGTTGTTAAAGAAAGGTGTTGGGACTTCTCTGGTGGCGCAGTGGCTGGGAGTCTGCCTGCCAATGCAGGGGACACAGGTTCGAGCCCTGGTCCAGGAAGATCCCACATGCCGTGGAGCAACAAAGCCCGTGCGCCACAGCTACTGAGCCCACGTGCCACAGCTACTGAAGCTCGCGTACCTAGAGCCCGTGCTCCGCAACAAGAGAAGCCACCTCATTAAGAAGCCCACGCACCGCAATGAAGAGTAGCCCCCGCTCACCGCAACTAGAGAAAGCCCGTGTGCAGCAATGAAGATGCAGCGCAGCCAAAAATAAATAAAATAAAATAAATAAATTTATTTTAAAAAAAAAACAGTTTTTAAAGCCCTACTCTTACAAAGGGAAACCAGTAGGAAGCAGAATTTGGTTCAGGTGTAACTCTGCTGATGCACCTGCCTCACCCTTTCCCTCTGCTCACCTGCTGGCATTACGTCCAATCTCTGGGCTCTGTGATCCCATCCTTAGTTCCTGTCCAGTGGCCCCTTTGGTCTTAGTGCTTTGTGTTTGCCCAGGATGAGGGCCTTGAAGCTCCTCTACATTAAATTCAGTTCTGATTGTGTCTTTGCCATGATGTATCATTTCCTTAAAGAATATTCTGTGTCTAACCCTGGACCCTAGAACCCACCCCTCTCTCCTTTCCTTTTGGCTCAGCAAAGCTTCAGCCATTCTACCTTCCCTTCCCCTATCTGGACAGAAATAAAACCCATTTATTTATCCCTTCAACAAATACTTACTAAAGGTCTACTAAGAACTAGGCACTGTTTTAGGCCCAGAGAACAAAACAAACCAAAACTATGCCCTCATATGGAACCTACATTCTAGTGGAGGAAGGAAGAAAAGAAAATAAATAGGCCAATATAGAGTTTGATAGATGGGGATAGATTACTACCGAGAAAAATAAAGCTTGTCTCATGGAGCCTCTGGGTCCACATCCAAGAGGAAGTGACTGGGACTAAGAGAAACCAAGAGGTAAAGATTCATTGTGAATCCTGAGAGGTGACCAGAGAACACTTTTCCAGTAGGAGAAACAAATACCTATTGCACCAAATCAAGCTGGTGCAAGTGATTAAGTTCTTTCCAGGAAGGAGAATAAGCAAAGTGCAATTGGACCTTCTCAGAAAATAAGTGAATGTGATCGTTTGATAGTAAAGATAAGTACTTCTCTGAGAACTGGTACGCTGATTTCTGGCTGGATGGCCTGCGTGCTGCTACTAATGAGATTCCAGGGATGAGGAGCTTCAGGGTGTAGTTTGTTACCTTCACCAAGACAGTCTGTGTTGCAGTTTACAAAGGCATTTACAACGTTGCGTGACTGTTCCAACCAGTTCTAATTGTCAGGCACGTGTTCAGTGTCAGGGTCGGTGCTGGTGTTTGGTAGAGTTTGGATGGAGCAGCTGCTGTTTGGTAGAGTTTGGATGGAGCAGCTGCCACGAAGGAGAGAAGGAATGGAGATTCTCTGTGCCCCTCCTGCTTCGCCCCTACCCCAGGCTCAGGCCCTAAATATCCCAGAACTGTACTTAAATTCCTCCAGACCCTTTATCCTGCTCAACATTCCCCTGTAGCAGGGATAGGGGAGTCTGTTCCAAAATTGTCCTCACTCCATTATTTACCTTTCATTCAAAAAAAAATTTCATTCTTTCATGGTAGGGAATTGCAGAAGCAAAATAATCTGATGAAATGATCTCACTCTTGGCCTTTCTCAAACTTGAGTGTTCACATCAGACACGTGAGGGAGTAAAATGGTCATTCCTGGGCCCCAGGCCATATCTACTTAGTCAGCATCTCTGCGATGGATCTAAGTAGCTGGTATGATCACTGAAGACTGAAAATCCCTGATCTATTACATACCTGGGACTTCCTAATGCCTTTATAAAACAGGCACTTGTTCTGCAAACTGCCCTGATAAGACACACGCGGAACCTTGTTAAACAAATGCATTCACAGGCCCCATCCAAACTCCTGAATCAGAATCTCCAAGACAAAGGCCTGAGAATCTGTCTTTTTAACCAGCTCCTTGTGTCTTTTTGTTTTGTTTTCTAATCAGAGAAGTCTGAGAATGCTCCTAGGTGATTTAAAAAAAAATAGGACAGGGAAACCAGACTAGCAGAGAACACACATCATAGATAAGCCACAACTGGCTATTTCTGGATTAAGTATCCAATTCCAGTTCAGTCTGCTGTGGCCAGTTAGGATGGGGTCACATGGTATAAAATATGACCCTTTATATCATGGAAAGAGATGTCAGGAGTTCTGGAAACATAACAAGGACAACAAAAAGCAAAGGTGTGATCTGACTTCTGAGTGAAGGCTTGACTAAGTAGTTTTCAATTTATTGCAAATAAAATTGGCAGTTCCAAGATGAATGAAGTAAGAAAGGATGTGAAATAAGGGGAGTTTAAGCTGGAAACTGAGAGCACAAATAGATGTCACAGTCTGAGTTTTCAGTGGTGAACTTCATGTTCCCCTTTGTCCTGAGTGGATAGCTGATTTTTGCAACAAATGGAGCTCTGCTTTAATCGGAACAATTGCTCAGAAGCAAATGAAATGGATATATTTTGGAAACTTGGATTCCACATTGCTTTCCCCATAAAACTCCTAAAAGTTATGCCAATGATGTAACAATCTCTGAAAGTAAATGTAGAGCCCGCTTCTATCCAGTGATTACCTGGTACGATGCCAAACTATTTGGCCCTGCAGCATATCATGTGCTCCTCTAGACCACAGGTTCTCCAACTTTTTGGTTTTAGGACTCTTTGCACTATTAAAAAATTATTGAGAATTCAAGAGCTTTTGTTTATCTGGATTATATCTACTGAAATTTACTGTACCTGGATTTAAAGCAGAAATCTTTAACGTTTTAATTTCTTTATTCACTTTAAAATAACAATAATAAATGTATATGTTGACAAATATTTTTCCAAAAAATTCAGCGATAGAAGTGTCATTGTTTTACATTTTTTGCAAGTATCGTTAATGTCTGGCTTAATAAAAGACAGCTGGGGGAATTCCCTGGTGGTCCAGTGGTTAGGACTCTGTGCTTCCACTGCCAGGGGCCCAGGTTTGGTCCCTGGTCTGGGAACTAAGATCCCACAAGCTGCTTGGCGAGGCCAAAAAAAAAAAAAAGACAGCTGGATTCTCATATCTGCTTCTGTCAGGTGTGACATCACATGTCAGGAAGGCTCTAGGAAATACCATAGCACCCTCATGAGGGAACGAGAGTGAAAAAGGCTTCAACGACTCCCTCAAAGAGTTTGGGGGATTCCCAGATGTCCCCAAACTATTATACATTCTGAAAACTGCCACTCTAGCTATTGCAGTTAGTAGGAATATAGGCCAGGCCTTGGAAAACGTAAGTTATTTTTTCTTCTTAAATGTAAACAGTCTTGGGACTTCCCTGGTGGCACAGTGCTAAAGAATCCGCCTGCCAATTTGGGGGACACGGGTTCGAGCCCTGGTCCAGGAAGATCCCTTAGTTGTGCCATGGAGCAACTAAGTCCGTGCACAACTACTGAGCCTGTGCTCTAGAGCCCGCGAGCCACAACTACTGAGCCCATATGCCACGACTACTGAGCCTACAGTCTAGAGTCTGCGAGTCACAACTACTGAGCCTGCGTGCCTAGAGCCCGTGCTCCACAACAAGAGAAGCCACTGCAATGAGAAGGTCGTGCGCCTCAACGATCGTTCGCCACAACTAAAGAAAGTCCACGCGCAGCAACAAAGACCCAACGCAGCCAAAAATAAAATAGATAAATTAATTAATTTTAAAAAATGTAAACAGTCTCTTGCTTGGGTCTTATAATATCTTCTTAGGCTTTAGCTTCATAACTCTCTCCATCCCCTCAACAAATCCATTCTCCACTGTTAACAGCATCTTAAAACAATGAGTTGACATTTATCGAGCAGTTGCCACATGCCAGGTCCTAGGCAAGGCACTCTGCATGCATTATCTCTTTTCGTCTTTATTCTGACCTGTGAGATGTTAGAAAATATATATACTGGTCTCTGTCCATGATCCCTGGCACAGAGTTCCTAAAACCACTGACATCTCCTAAGTGATAAGAGCACTAGGAGTATCTTTCATTCTAACATATGGTCTTTAATCTCGGTTTCTAAATCCCTTGGAATTTCCTGGGTGATAGCCCTGACTTTTGTTTTAGTCAGGCAACTCTGGGTGGGCTCCTGGATGGGGGCTGGTCGCCAGCAAGATCAAACCATGATTAGAAGCTTGGAATTTTCAGTGCCACCCTCACTTCTCCAGAGAGGCTGGAAATGGGCTGATGATCAATCATGCCTACGTGATGAAGCCGCCATAAAAATCCCCAAAGGATGGGGTTCTGAGAGCTTCCAGGGTGGTGAACACATGATGGTGCTGGGGGAAGGGCACACCCGGAGAGGCCATGGAAGCCACATAGCTTGCCCTATGCATCTCTTGCATCTGGATGTTCATCTGTATCCTTTATTATATCTTTTTATAATATACTGGTAAACAGTAAGTGAACTGTTTTCCTGAGTTCTCTGAGCTGCTGTAGCAAATTAATTGATTCCGAGGAAGGAAAGGGTCGTGTATAGCTCATCAGTCTGGAGCACAGGTGAAAACCTGGACTTGTGATTGACATCTGCAGTGGAGTGGGAACAGTCTTGTAGGATTGAGCCCTTAACGTGTGGGATTTGATGCTATCTCCAGGCAGACAGTATCAGAACTGAGTTAAATTGTAAGACACACAGCTGGTGTCACAGAGAATTACTTGGTTTGGGAAAAAACCCACACACGTGTTCTGAGTGTGGCAGTAGTGTGCGACTAAAGGAGAACACAAGAGGAAAACTGAGGGTTTTTTTTTGCACAACCCCAGAAGACAGGTAATATTATTATCTCTAATTTACTGATGAGGAAAACAAGACCTGGAGAAGGGCAGTAACGGGCCTCAAATTGCAGGGTAAGTAAGTTGAGAAATCAGGAATCTAACCCAGACTTCATGCTTTTAATTATTTGATCTTTCTAAATAGTAAGTAGCTCATTTCAAGCTCATGTATAATTTTGAAGCAAAATTTCTCATTTTGTTACCGAACCAAACTTGGGTCCACTTGCCTGCATGCAGTAAAGCCAAGACACCGGTGTGATGAAGGAAAGCGAAGTGTTTATTGCAGGGCACCAAGCAAGGAGTCCAGGGCAGCTAATGCTTAAAAGACTGGCACTCCCCAGGGCTTTCAGGAAAAGGTTTTTCAAGACAAGGTGAGGGAGGCGGGTTGTGAGGTGTGTGATCGGCTTGTGGATACTCTTTTGATTGGTTGGTGGTGACGTCATCGGGAGTCAACATCATCAACGTTCTGGTTCCAACCAGTCTGGGGTCCACAGGATTGTGGACAGCATACAGTTAATTTCTTCCACCTGGTGGGGGTTTCAGTATCTGCAAAACAGCTTAAAGGACACGGCTCAGAAGATTATCTATAGCCCTTGAGGAGGAACTAAAGGTCCTTGACTTTGTTTAATGGCTAAACTATTATTATTTTGTCTTGCTTGACTGTTTTTCATTCTTTCTGCATTTTCTCACTCCTCTGATTAAATTTACTCTTTGGAACTCAGGGAAGGCCTAGGAGGCTACAGTTTTTCTACAGACAAGTGGCAGGCGGAGTACATGGGGGGCAGGGGAGTCTGTTCTGGGAAGGCCCCATGGGGTCCTGCTCAGTTACAATTTTATGCATTACATGTGCATTTTAAATTGTTTTAAGTTTTTGGAAATTCAGTTCAGAAGATTACATGTCTATTGGGAACCCTACAAGTTGAAGTTTTCTATTTTCCTGTGTATTCATTACGGTTGCTCTGTAGCCTGGCTTTGGAAAGTTTTGCATCTTTGGCTGCATATTGGTTTTGGGGAAACCTGGTCTCAAACACCCTCTGAGTTTGGGAGGAGGGTTTCTGTCATTACCTTTTTTTTTTTTTTTTTTCTGGCCGTGCCATGCAGCTTGTGGGATCTTAGTTCCCCGACCAGGGAATGAACCCATGCCTCCTGCACTGGAAGTGAAGAATCTTAACCATTCGACCGCCAGGGAAGTCCCTGTCATGACTATTGTTCTACTCATTTGTAGTGGGTTGAATAGTGTCACTCAAAAATTCAGGTTATGGAAGCTCGGGATGTGACCTTATTTGGAAATGGGGTCTTTGCAGATGTAATTAAGATAAGGTTTGAGGGCTTCCCTGGTGGCGCAGTGGTTGAGAGTCCGCCTGCCGATGCAGGGGACGCGGGTTCGTGCCCCGGTCCGGGAAGATCCCACATGCCGCGGAGCAGCTGGGCCCGTGAGCCATGGCTGCTGAGCCTGCGCATCCGGAGCCTGTGCTCCGCAACGGGAGAGGCCCACGTACAGCAAAAAAAAAAAAAGATAAGGCTTGAAATGAGATCATACTGGATTAGTGTGGGCCCTAAATCCAATGAGAGTGTCCTTACAAAAGACAGAAAAAGACACAGAGTAACATAGGGGAGAAGGTCATGGAAAGACAGAGGCAGAGATTGAAGTTAGCTGTCACAGCCAAGGAGCCACCAGCACCAGGAAGGGACAAGGAAGGATTCTCTTTCAGAGTTCTGGAGTCCAGAACCGTGAGAGAAATTAATTTTCTGTTGTTCCAAGTCTCTCAGTTTGTGGTAATTTGTTACAGCAGCTCTAGGAAACTAATATACCATCCTTCAAGACCTGGCCCCAAATTAACCTCCTTTCTATGGCCTTCCCCCATCATTTAAGAAAGAAGTATTTCTCCCTCCTCTGAACTCCAAGAATACTTGCAGTCTGTGCCATTCCTGAGGGTTCAGCTTTTTATTTTGTGTATGTCAGCTTCTCCAGAAGGAAAGTTTCTTTTTTCATCCTTCCTTGAGTTTCTGCTTAGCTCCTAACTCAGTGATATTGATGCGGGAAGAGTGGGGCGTGAGAGGATGGTCACGTCCCAGGTCTCAGGTGAGTCCCTGGGATGGCTGCCAGGTGAGGGCTCTTGGCTTCATACAGTAAGGAATTCAAGAGCGAGCCGAAGTAGAGTGAAAGCAGATTTATTCAAGGAGATACACGCTCCATAGACGGAGTACAGGCCATCTCAGAAAGTGAGAGTGGTCCTGAGATACGGGGTGGTTAGTTTTTATGGGCTGGGTAATTTCATAGGCTAATAAGTGGGAAGATTATTCTAACTATTTCGGGGAAGGGGCGGAGATTTCCAGGAATTGGGTCACTTCCCACTTTTTGGCCTTTTATGGTCAGCCTCAGAACTGTCATGGCGCCTGTGGGTGTGTCATTTAGCATGCTGATATATCACAATGAGCATAAAAGAGGCTCAAGGTCTAGTGGAAGTTGACTTGTCCACCATCTTGGACTGGTTGGTTCTAACCAGTTTATGTTGTGTCCTCAATGGCTCTGTCATTCTTTTAAATGTGCCCTGCCCCCTTCCTGTCTCAATATAGTGTTTAATACATAACTGTTGAATATGGTTTTCCCAATTCTTTCTTTCCATTTAATGAATCCACATTTAATGAATCCACTCAACAAACATTGATTGAGTGCCTACAATGTGTCAGGTATTATTTCTTACCTTTGGGATAAATCTCTGAACCAAAAAGACAAAATTCAGTCTTATGAAGCTTACTCTCTAATGAGAATGTAAGTTTATGTATTGAAATTCACAAGCCCTAGCAGCATATTTTAGACTAGTTTCTGTAGCGTTTCCTGTCCCTTTATTGTCCAGAGCCAGTTTCCAATGCTGGGACTATCCTGGCATCTTTTCAGATCTTCTGCTTGAGTGCCAAGGCCAGAGAGGAGGGGGGAAGTGATTTGAGGGGATCTCAGTTCTCACAGAATGGTTCCCTCACATAAGCCATCCTTGTGTCCTGAACTTCTCTCTGCCCACTGAAACATATTTGTAAACTGTGTTGGACCCAGCTTCTGGAGATTTGATTTGTAAGTCTGGATGCAAGCGGAGAGAACAGGAAGGCACATGCAAGGCTGGGCACAGTGTTAGCCAGTGTTAGCTTTGGTCTAGTCCCAGACAGGTGCCACTTTTGCCAGGACCATCATCTGTCCTCCATTGCTGCCAAAATAAGGAATTCCTGCCTTTCTAAGTGGATACAAATGTTAGACACCATGACCACATATATGGGATAAGTAGGCTGGTTTTTGTTTGTTAAATCACAATGTGCCAAGAGCACTTTATTTTTTCTTTTCACCGTCCTGTTCTGCAGCTTCCTTGGCCCTTTTTGCCGGGATGCCGAAGAGCCAGGCGATGGCGCAGGCCATGCAGAGCCTGACGACCAGCTTGAAGTTCTCCTCCTCTGTGATGACTCTGGCTTTTTCTCCTTCTTGTAGACGTTTCGTATGGTTATGACTGGTCCCGTCAGCTGGGTGGCCAATCTGAGCTCTTCAGCAGTGCTGTCTCCCTTCTTGGGGGCCGAGGGCTTCCAGGGGAAGAGGATGAGCTTGGAGCGGTACTCCCTGTGCCGCTGCACGTTGGCAGGCAGGGACGCCGTGCGCTTGTTCCGCCGCCTCGGGTCCGCTGAGATCCCAATGGTCCGGGCCACCTTCTTGTGGATGCCAGCCACCCTCAGTTCCTCCAGGCTGAAGCCCCTGCCGGCGCCCACCTTGGTGTAATACCTGACCGTGGGGCATCTCACCACTGGCTGGAGGAGGCCAGACGCGGGGCGTGCGGCCATGAGGCGCCCCTTGGCCTGCCGGCCCTTGCGTCTGCGGATTTTGCTGGCCAGCTGGTTGAACCACGTGGTCACGCGCGCCTGCGGGTCCTTGTGGGAGTGGGGCTTCAGGATCGTGCCATTCCGGCTGGGCACCACGGCTGCGGCCGACTGGCCTCCTCCGAGGGCTCACGGTGGCGCAAAGACAGGGTGTTTTTTTTTTTTTTAAATAAATTTATTTATTTTATTTTATTTATTTTTGGCTGCATTGGGTCTTTGTTCCTGCGAGCGGGCTTTCTCTAGTTGCGGGGCGCGGGGGCTACTCTTCGTTGCAGTGCGCGGGCTTCTCATTGCAGTGGCTTCTCTTGTTGTGGAGCACGGGCTCTAGGGCGCACAGGCTTCAGTAGTCGTGGCACACGGCCTCAATAGTTGTGGCTCGCGGGCTCTAGAGAGCAGGCTCTGTAGCTGTGGCGCACGGGCTTAGTTGCTCCGCGGCATGTGAGATCTTCCCAGACCAGGGCTCGAACCGGTGTTCCCCGCATTGGCAGGCGGATTCTTAAACCACTGCGCCACCAGGGAAGTCCCAGGCGGGGTGTGTTTTTTTGGTAGGAAAAATATGTGGAACAAACAATGATGTTTGTTCTCTAGTCTTATTTTGATGTTTTGCTCCGAGTAAATTCTGACTGATATGAGAGCCAGTCTCTCTGTAGCTAATTTGAAGGATGGGGATTGGTGATTGTAGAGAGAGATTACAGCATGTCAATCAACCTGTCCAACAGGCAAATACATGTTTAAAGATTAATATTAAGTTATTTGAGAATGTGGCGAATTAGCACTCAGAAACTATTATTGGGAGGAAGATAAATTAATACAAACTTTCTAGTATGTATTTTGGGAACATGTTTCAAAAGCCTTGAAATGTTCAATGTCTTTAATCAAATAATTTTATTTTCAGGAATTTATCCTGAGGAAGTAATCTTATATTTGCACAAAGACTTATTCAGAAAGATCTTTGCAGTGTTATTTACAATAATGAGAAACAACACAAATGTTCAACAACAGAATTGGTTAAATTAACAATGCTACATCTACGTGTCAGAATATGAACCATTAAAAATTATATTCAAAGATTGAAATGATAATTTTACAGTTAAGTGAGGGTTACATGCACATGAGGGTTAATTATGGTATTCTCTATACCTTGGATTACGATTGAAATTTGTGATAATAGAAACGAAAAACTCTTGTTCTCAAAGAATGTTTACATCTAATGGAAAATGCTTATAAGGTATTATTAAATGGAAAAGGCAATTTATCAAGCGGTACGTATTGATGTATGGTAGGATTCTGTAGGATTCTAGTTTTGTAAAAAGAAAACTAACCTTTCTGTTCATTTTATATGTTGAAAAAATATTTATGTAATGTTACCGGTGGCTGTCACTGGATGGTGCAAATATAGAAACTGTAGATTTTTCCTTTTATATTTCTTTATATTTTCAAACATCTATTTAATAAGCCTGTAATACTTTTATAATCAGCAAAAGTAGTAATTCAATATTAAAAGGGAAGAGAGACTTTTAAAAGAAGGGAGGAGGGTCCGACAGGTCTAAGTACTGGTTTGTAACTTACTGGCTACATGACCTGGGGCAAGTTTCTTTGCCTTCCTAAGCCTCAGTTTTATGTCTGTAATAAGAAAAAAGTTTACCTACTTTATGGGGTTTACATGAAGATTAAATAAAACAATGCAGGTAAAGATTCTAACATGATATCTAATGGAGAGTGAGGCTCAGTAAATGTTATTTTCGTAAAACCTAAGTTTGACTTCTGCTGTGGTCATAATAGCATAACTGGTAGCTGGTTAGCCTCCCTGCAATAAATATGTAACTAGAAAACTGGACAAAATATATAAAACAACTCTCTTCAGACTTTGAACAACAGGTACACAGAACTTTGATTCCTGAGAGAAAGAACACAAATTTGGTGAGCCCTCTAATTTCCCAAGCTTTCTATAGTAGGGAGAGAAGTTGCAAGCAGAACATGGCAACCTCACTGAAATGAGGAGACAGATATAGATCAGAGTTTGTGGCAGTTGAGGCAACTGGAATTCGTGGGGCAAGTTCCCAAACCCAAAGAAGGTTTACAGAAAAAGGGCTGTGTAAGTGTTCATAGGATCCCCTTAAGTCTTTGGCCAAATATTAGGCTGTATATGTGTAAGGTGAGACTCCATAAGCTGGGCACATGGAACTATCACCAGAGAAAGAAAAACTACCAAGCTTGCAAACTGAACAGAGGGTTGAGAGACATTCTACTTCCAATTAGCCAGAATTCAGTAGGCTCCAGAAATGCCACACCTTAGGAGTAAGGCTAAAGTAGTCCTAAAATAAAGGATACTTTAGACCCTCCCAAGAAAAGCTTGAAAATAAACCTCAAAAAGACCAAGCTGATCCCCAACTAAATTAACTGCTTACAAGAAAAAAGCTCAGCCAGCACCTTTCAAGGGAAAACAACAAAAATCCAGACACTCAACAACACGACACTCACAATGTCCAGAATCTGGTAAAAAGATTACCAGGCATGTGGGAAAACATGAAAATACGATCCTCAGCCAGGAAAAAAAAGTCAGTAGAAACAGATACATAAATGACAGAAATGATGAAATTAGCAGACAAGGACTTTGAGAGAGCTATTGTAAGTATGCTTAAGGATTTAAAGAAAAACTCAATGAGCACAATGAGAAATGTGGAAAATTATAATGAAAGAACCTAATGTAACTTCTAGACCTAAAAATCAGAAATGCATAATTCACTGGATGGGCTTAGCAGATGATTGCACACAACGGAAGAAAAAAAAGGAGTTGAAGATATAGCCAAAAAAAAAAAAAAAGTTCAAACTGAAGCTCGGAAAGAAAAAGAGAGAGAAAATACATACATACATATATACATATATAGAGCCCCAGTGACCTGTGGGTAAATATCAAGCAATCTAACATATGTAAATGGAGTGTGGAAGAGATATTTGAAGAAATAATGGCTGAAATTCCAGATTTGATTTAAAAAATATATATTTAAGAGATGCAATAAGCTTAGCAAACCCCAAACAGGATAAATACAAAGAACCAAATCAAGATTTATTTTAATTAATTTTCTGAAAACCAGTGATAAAGTGCATGTGTTAAAACAGCCAGAGAAAGAAAGTCACATTACATTCAGGGGAACAAAGATAAGATTTTCCACTGATTTCACATCAGAAATAATGTTAAGACAGAAGACACAGAGGAGCATAGAAAGAAAGAAAATATTATCTTAGAACTCTAATATGCAATAAACATAACCTTTTAAAATGCAGATGAAACAAAGGTTTTCTTAGACAAATAAAGGCTAATTACTAGAAAATAATTCTTGCCTGCATTATAATAGCTAATGATTAAAATAAACAATAGCTAATTATTAGAAAGTAATTATTGCCTACACTACAAGAAATAGAAAAGGAATTTCTTTAGTTTATGAGGAAAAAATACCAGCTCTACACAAAGGAATAAAGATAATTGAAAATAGTAAATGTGTGGGTAAATTTTTTTCATTAAAATTTTTTTCAAAAATAATTGAGTATTTAAAACAAAAGTAATATCAATATATTTGGGATCAATAACATATATAAGTAAAAGTTTTAACAAGAGAAGGGGGGAATGGAAGCAGACTGTTATAAGGTCTAAGTTTATCTATGCAGCAGTACAATTTTATTTGAAGGTAAACTGTGATAAGGTAAAGATGCATACTGTAAACCCTATAGCAATCATTATTAAAAAAGTGAGTATAAACTAAAAGAGAAGATTAAATGACATGCTAAAAATACTCAATTTAAAAGAAGGCAGGAAGGGCCTTCCCTGGTGGTGCAGTGGTTGAGAGTCCACCTGCCGATGCAAGGGACACGGGTTCGTGCCCTGGTCCGGGAGGATCCCACATGCCGCGGAGCAGCTAGGCCCGTGAGCCATGGCCGCTGAGCCTGCGCGTCCGGA
>RJWK010055529.1:0-14700 GCA_004363435.1 Platanista minor
TACACCAAGCGCTCGTTGCGCGCAGCGGTGGCCGGTTGCTGCACCGACTGGGCGCATGGAGGGGCCACCGCCCCCTGCGCACTCCCGGGCTGACGCGGCGAAGACTGCATAGCGGGCGGCAGCATGGAGCAGGTCAGCGGGCGCGGGTGCGTGTCGGGGAGGGGAGGGCGGCGGGCGTGAGGACTGGATGAGGGTGGGTGCGCCGAGAGGGAGGGGGTCCCGACACCTTGGGAGGGGTTGGGGCTCTGGAGCTCCAGGCGGAGCTCTGGGGAAGGGATACGGGTGGTGTGACACAGAGCTGGTGAGCGCGCGCGCGCACACACACACACACACACACACACGAGTACTCCCCCACCACTGACAAATAGGGAGGCGCTCACCGAGGGCTCACACGCTGCCTCGCTCCCCATCCCCGTTCCAGAAGGAGAGCATTTAGAAGCCCCCCTCCCCACTCGGTAAGGTCCCGGCTCCATCCAGGATCCTAGCCGGCTCTGTATAATGAAGGAGTGACAGAAGGTGGTCATAAAACTACCGCTGACCCTCCCGACCGCCCCCACCCTGTGGAACCTCAAGATACAACCTCCCCCCTCTCCCCTATACATCAAGGGGCTTCTCCCAGCCAGCGTCCCCCTCCATTCCCAGTTACAGCAGGTGCAGCAACTGCTGCCACCATTTCATGGCAGTGAAAAGATGGGGTGGGCTGGGCAGCTTCTTTACATGCCCCCCCACCCCATACAGACCTGCAGCCCCATCCACGCTCTGGGAGGGCTGTCTTTCACACAGTATCCATCAGAGGAGGTCAGGGTGATGGCCCCCTCAAGTCAGAGCACCTCACTCCCTCCACAGAGCTTAGCAAATCCTGGACAAGAGGGGCTGGTCCCCTTAAGTGAGTGGGGGGCCCTCTAGCCTGACTTGCAGCCCCCTGTTCTAAGATGGACAGAATCCTGATGTGGGCTGAAGGGAGCGCTGCCTTGCTCCCTTCCTAATCCCGACTCGGTGAGAGGTCTTGGGGTGGGGTCTGGAGTGGAAGGGTTTTCTGTTCCTCGGTGTGCGTTTAAGTGTCCACACTCCCAGGCTCTGCTTAAAGCGGTGGCCTGGGGCCCTGGGCCCTGAGACACCCTCCCCTCTGTGGCAGAGGGGAGGTTCTTGTGTTCCCTGTGATGGTGGTGAGGAGGGGTGTGGGGAGGGGTAGAGGGTGTGGAGTCAGGGGATGGGATGATCTTAAGCTCTGGGGGTTGAAAAGGGGCTCTGAGGAGTCATGAAGCACTCTGGGCATCTTCCCTGGGCTGGGCGTGATGTTTGGGGAGGGCTGTGGGCTGGTCTAGCCTCCAGACCTGCTGGGCATCTTGGCTGTTAATTTAAATGGCCAGTGGCAGCTCCTTAGAGCACCAGGCCTGGCAGGGGGAAGGGGACTCCATTCGTCATTCTCTGCTATTGTCATTACTGACTCAACTCCACTCTGAGCACAAAAAAGCAGGGGTTGGGGGGACAGGACTAAAAGCCACTGAATTGCTCACGTTAAAATAGTTAAATTTATGTTATGTGAATTTCACCTCCATTTTTTAAAAAAAGGAGGGGCAGGGCTAGGGGGACACCATTACTTTCTGCCTAGAGGACCCTGAACGCATCTCACTGGGCCTGCAGCACAGCCTGAGTTGCTCCTCCATCAGCCTTTCATACTTCTTCTGGGGTCAGGTGCTTCCCCTTTCCCAGAGGCAGAGCCTGGCTCCCCTGTGCCCTGGCATCGTGAAAGGGAGGACAGACCATGGAGGAGAGTAAGGACATTGGGCTCTTGCCGTGGCCTCATCAAAGGGACACTGGGAGCCCTTGGACATCTGTCCTTTCTGGGCTGCTGTGAAATCCCTGCCAGCTGTGCTGAGCCGTGGCTTTCCAGTCCTTTCTAGGTGTCCTAAGACACGTCTGCTGCGAAGCACAGCAGCCAGCTTGTCCCCTGGACTGTGAGACACCCCACAACCCACAAGGGGACTCTGATGATCAGCACAACCTTGGAGGTGCCCGCGCTGATGTCAGTGTCTTAAGGCAGATGCAGCCCTGCCAGCCCCGTGGGTGTCACCAGCTTTCTGGATATGCCGGAAGCATGGTGTGTATGGGGTGCTCTGAAATCAGAGCTTCTTTCACCACACCAGGGGAAGCTCCTATTTTAAGTTTCCCTTGTGCCCAACCCTCTTGTAAAGCAAAGAATCCTTTTATAGTGCAGGGACCGCCCTGATGTGTCTGTTTGGCATGTGTGGATTTTGGCATGTAGGGTTTCCTTAAAGGGGAGCATGCCTGGAATCTCTCACAGGGGCTGGAATTGCTGGGCGGGGTGGGTGCCAAGACTGAAGGGCTTGCCCCCTTGTGGTCAGTGCCCTGCCCCTCTTTTCTCTCCATTTAACTCCCCTCCCTCCCTCCCAGGGTTGGCTCAGGGCCAGACAGAGGAGCGGGGAGCAGCTGCTGGGGATTTCCAGAGCTTCCAGGGGGGTGGTGGGAGCCACCCCTCCCCTCCTCCTTTCGCCCCTCCCCTCTGTTCCTCCCCTCCCTCCTTCTCTGCTCCGCTTCTAGGTTCCCCTCCTCTCTCCTCCTCTCCCCACCCCCACCCTCCCAGAAGGGCAGGGAGACCGGGAGGAGAGTGGAGCTGCCCCTCCTCCGTGCACGGATTTGCAGGAGCCAGGTAGAGCGAGGCAGGGTCTGAGGGCCTGTGGCAGAAGCAGGGCTGCAGGCCAGTTGCTGGCAGAATTTGAAAGCCCTCCCAAAGAATCATGCATTTAGCATCCTGGAGCTGGGACAACATGGCCTACCTCCTCCCAGAGGGGTCGTGCTTCAAAGAAAGAGTAAGGGCTTAGTGTCAGACTTCAGCAAAATTACTTAACCTCTCTGAGCCCGTTTCCTCATTTATGTAATGAGGCTAATAATACCTACCTTACAGTGTTGTCATGGGGAGTAATGTTTGTAAAGAAATAATGTTTGTAAAGAGCTCGGCACATAGTAGGTGCTTAACACATTTTAATTCCTTTCCCTTCCATCCTGGTGTTTTCAAGCCCCTGCTAGGTGATGTCACGATTGTCCTAAGTTGTCTCTCAGTCTTGCACACACGCTCGTGTACACACAGTCCTCACCACCAGCTCTTCAACTGCCCGGTGTTACACAGTGGAGAGTGCTCGGGGCTGAGACCCCAGCGCAAAACCTCTTCCTCTTCCCCAACCGTGACATATGTTGCCCAACATGATTCCCCTGAGGGGCTGCCACCAGTTGCAAGCAGCAGGGGTGGGGCATCTTTCTTCCACCCCCTGTCCTGATATCAGGGTTTTGCTGGGTGTGGCTTGCTTGCCCTGCTGCCAGCCCAAGGGAGCTGCAGCCTCTCTCTCCACCCCAAGTCAGCTGTCCAAAGGTTGCTGGGCTGGGGCCCCAGCTGTTTGGCAGGTTGCCAAGGCCTCTCAGCCCTGGGGCCAGGGGGCTGTACCTCCCTCCTCGAGGTGTGTTCAGGTGGGATCCCTCTTATCCAGGATTCCTCAGGGACCTGGCAGCAGGGATGAGAGTAGAGACTGGCATGAGTGGACCGTTGCCCCACCCTACACCATTCACGGAGCTTGATGAGGTCTGAGGTCCCCCCTCTGTGATGCCTGGGGCTCTGCCAGACCTGCCATACCTGGGCCCCACCCCTTCCCTAGCTCTCAGCCTTCAGGCCTCCTTTCTCTGCCACCCGCTTGTTAAGGGCCTTCAAGGTCTAGGTCAAACACTACCTCCCAAGGCCCCTGCCTTCTCCTCTCGTTATGGAAGGCTCCCTTCTGCTTTGCTCGATGCTCTGCTTGTAGCACCATCATGGCACCATCCCAGCCATCCTTTGCTGTGCTTGTTGCCTTCCCTGGAATATAAGCTTTTTGAGGACAGGCACATCACCTGGTTCATTCCCCGCTACCCCACAGAGCAGTTTGCATGTAGACAGCACTCAATAAATGTCTTTAGACTTGACTGAACTGGACTACCACCTGCTTTGGAAATGAAAGTTTAGGTGGGCAAGGGTTGCTTCGAGGGGACAAGCAGAGGATCTGGGGGCTGAAAGCCAAAGGAACAAGAACAAGTCAGGTCGCTCTCCTCAGCCCTTCCCTCTAGTCCTGCCCTCCTGCCCTTCTCCACCAGGGGGTGCTCTTTCCCCTTCAATGGAAGGGCAGGCAGCTATTACCAGGTTCACGGTCACCAGCCCTGTAACCCGCCTTCCACCCATTCCTTTGAATCCATTATCAAACGTGAGCCCTCAGTTGGAGACTGGCAGAGGAGGCCTATTGTTTTCATCTACAGAGAGTGAAACTGAGGTTCAGAGAATATACTTTTCCTCAAAGACATTCAGCTACGAGGTGGGCAGCATGGGAACCTGAACCCCGGCCTTTGGACTCTTGGTTCAGGGCTCCTTGATGACACTGTACAACCCCTTGCTGGCTCCTGGCCCAGGCCTGATCCTGACCCTGGACTGCTCTGGTCTGGGGACTCCCTGACCTCCCCCCATGCTCCCCTCCTAACCCTACCTGGCTCTGGGGAAGGCAGGTTCTTCCTCTGGCACGACTCTGGGTTCTTCTTCCTCTATTCCACTCATCACCCCCTCAGGCTCTCTGCCTTGGCTTCTCCTCCACAACCAAAAAGTCTGCTCAAGTGTCCCCCACCCAAATGGAGCCATGCCTCACCCCGACTCACCTGTGCTGTCCGGCTGTCCCTTCCCGGTAGTAACTGTCTCAGCGGCCCAATTCCAATTCCATTTCACCACCCTCCCTTTTGCACCCCTCCCCCCCGCCTTTTTTTTTTTTTTTTTAATTTCTTCACCCTTGATGCTCTTCCTCACGGCCCAGGCTGGCCTCCCTCCCTACCTGTCCCCTGCCTGACACAGTGCCACTTCCTCTGGCTCTCTCTCCTCTGTCCTCCTTGCTGCCTCTTCCTTACTCACCTGCCCCGAAAGGTGAGTGCCCTTGGGTCCCATCCGACATCTGGTCTCCGCTCTGCGCTGTCCCTGGAGAATCTGAACCACATTCCTGATCCACCGATGACTTCCAAAGCCGTTCTCTAGCTCAGGCCTCTCTTCAGGGAGATGGACCCAGGGTTCGAGCTGCCAATCACTACTCCACCAGCGACACAGCCTGCAGGTTAAGTGTGTGGACTCTGGAACCCAAAGGCGTGGGTTCAAATGCTGCATGGCCTTGGGTAAGATACTCAAGCCCTCTGGGCCTCAGTGTCCTTATCCATAAATGAAGATTATAACATCTGTTTCACAGCTCCTTTGTAAGGCTGATTTGGAATAATGTATACAAAGGATTACTCAGCCCAGTGCCTGGCATGTCCCTTCTCCCTGAGAACACTCCAGACAACTCGTCTACCTAATATTCTGAGCGAGAAACCTTGGAGTTGTTCTAGACTCTTCCATTTCCTTCCCGCAACTCCCATTTGGTCGACAAGATCCGGGGGCCTCTGATGATTGGTGCCCCCTGCCCAGGTGCAGGGCCCCCCCCCAACCTGGCCGCCCACCCCTGGCTCCTTGCTGCCCTCCGTTCTCTTCCATGTCTCGCCACAGCGGCCATGGCACATCTCCGCTTAAATCTCTGCCCTAAGCCAGGCTAGAATCTAAGTGCCTCAGGCGCAGTCACTCCACTGTAACATCCCCACCCGCATTTCCTTCCTCATCCCTCCATGCTTCCTGCCCACGAACCTTCCTCTTGGCTCCAGCCATACTGCTAGAGTCTGCTCTCTCCTGCCTCCCTGCCTTTGTCCATGATAGTCTTTCTCCCTGGAGTGTTCCTCCCCCCCATTGCCCACCCCACCCCGTCCCATCCATGACGCCCTCAAAAGATCACGGTCACCTGCTTCTGGAAGGCTTCCTCTGCTTCTCCAGCCTCCCATGGCTCCTTTTCTGGGATATCAGGACCCCTCAAGGGAAGGAGTTAAGCCTTATCTCCTATCCCCAGGGGCAACGTCCACTCTCCCACCCATGGTATATCAGGACTCCCAATAAACATATGTGAATGAAGGAAGGTGATTGGGCTGGGAGAGGAATTTAGAAAGAGGGGGAGTATACAGGGGGTCCTCAGTGAGGGCCACCCTCCATCCCATGTTGGGCTTCACTGCCCTAATCCCCAGAGAAAGAGTGTGCCAGGAATAGAGTGGATTTGGGGGGCGTGGATGGTGGGATGCAGGGAATGAGACACAGACGTCAGAGGGGATGGGGAGCCAGGATGGAAAGGAAGAATGAAAGAGGTGCTGGAGAAGGTGGATGGGGGAGGGCCGGGACAGGATGGGGGCGCAGGTCAAGGTGCAGGAAGAGGTGGGAAGGGCAGCAGGGTGGGGGAAGAGCGCACTTTCTGGGAAGTGGGAGAGGGTGGGGGAGGTGAGTGCAGTGCATTGTGGAGGGAGGAATTGCCTGCCGGCCAGTGTGAGCTCATTTCCTCTCACCGCCTCCTGCAGTGTCTGAGGGCATCAGGCTCTGGAAAAAGTGAGACAGGGGCACCCCAGAGGGCCACCACCCTCCTCCCCTTCCCCACAGCCTCAGTCCAGTCTGGATCTCAGATGCCACCACTCCCCCCTTACACATTTGTTTTGAGAGGAAAGGACCCCTGAGCCAGGGTGGCAGCAAGCCTTGGACTGTTGGAGCCACAGGGCAGAAAGAGTCAGACAGAGGGACCTGGTTTAAGATTAAGCAAGAAAATACAGGCAGTATGATGGATTACCGTTAGACAGCAGGAAGAGCTTCTCAGAAGTGGGGCATAATTCTGGCTGCACATGACCTTGATGAAGAGAGGTGGGGAAGGAAGGAGTCCTCAACTGCCCTTCCATTATTACAAAAGCATCCCTTTCCATTGACTTCCAGGGAATTTAAAATAAATAAAACATAAGATTTAAAAACAAGTCAATATCTCCTTCCTCAGGTTGACAGGAGTAAGGATGTTCTAGTAGGTGTCTGGGCCATACTGCCCCCTGCAGGGCCTGACTCCCTGATCCTGAGGGGTCCAGGACTTGGGGCTGATCCACTCTCAGGAGTCGGGGTGGTGGCAGTGGTGTAGCAAAGAGGTTTTATGAGGCTCACTGCCCCAGAGTGGGTGGGCCATTTCAGCAGGCAGAGTCGGCCTTCCCAGTTTCATTGCCTGCCTTGCCCAAATCATATTCCTATTTATCTATGGTCTCTGCCTCTTCCTTTCTTCACAATCTGGGTGAAGGAATGCAGGAGCCCTTTAAAACTACAAGAAGGCAAGGGAAAGAGGTAAGCAGAGGCTGTAAAAAATAGGAGGTAGGAAGGATGTTAGTTAGATAGCAGAAAGAACTTTCCAGCAGAAACTGAGGACTGAGAGACTGCCCCTTCCTGGATCATCAGGGGATGGGCCGCAGGGGTCCTGCTTGGGGGCAGGGAAATGAGAAATTGACTCAGGACCCCGATGGTTCTTTGGGCCCAGCTCAGAGTGAAGCTGGGAAGGGAGGCTGTGGGAGCTTGTGATTGGGAGGCCTGGAGGGTCTCTGCTCTTACTGTCACCCACTGCAGAGTGGGTCTGTGGGCTGTCTAGAGGCCTGAGCCACAGGCTGGCTGGGTGGGGGTCTGAAGGGCTGGGGCACCTGCCTCTCTCTTACAGCCTGCATGGGATCCTGGGCTGAGACTCTGCCTGGGAGGGGTGTCCTAGATTGAGGGGCATGAAGCCCCTGAAAGTTCCCCTGTTACCCTCGTCGTCCTCCCCCTCCCCCTTGGGTATAACCATCTCTGCCCTTGTCTCAGCTTCCGTGAGTCTCTGGATGGAAGGCTCCCTAAGCCTTTTTTTTTCTGTCTCTCCCTCTCTTCCAACCTGGGTCTCTTCATCTTTGTCTTTGATTTTCTCCGCCTCTCTCTACTCTGTTTCTGTCGTGTCCCTGCCTCTCTCATGCTTTCTGGGTCTCTCTGTCTCTGTTTCTGACTATCTCTGTCTGGCTGTGTTTCTCTCTGCTTTCCTTTCCCTTGCTTCCTCCCTCCCTCCCTCTCTCGGTGCTAGTGCTGTGTTCTGTGCCGTTGTCCTCTTTCCTCGGCCGGCCCGGATCACCGTCTATCTGGGCTGGTCCCCTGGAGGCCGGCCCAACCCCTCTCTAAGACCATCTCTCTTCCGCTGGCTGTGTTCTGCCCCCTAGCTCCGTTGCCAGCGCCAACCCCTGCCTCAGCCCTCTGTACCAGTCGGCTACCCTAACAAGAGGCGGAGGGTGCGCCCCGTCAGGAGCGCAGGAGGAGGAGCGAAGAGACGCTCCACCCCTCCGCGTTCGGCCCCGCCCCTCCCTGGTCCCTACCCGCGCCCCCAGCAGTGCCCTGGCAGCAGAGCCGCAGCTGCCGCCCGATGAATGGAGTCGCCTTCTGCCTGGTCGGGATCCCGCCCCGCCCGGAGCCCCGGCCCCCCAAGGTGAGGGTGCTGAGCCAGGGGAGGGGGCGGATCCAGGCGCTAACGGGAAGCTGGCAGCTGGGGCCGGGGTCGCTGCGCCCCCGCTCGGCGGGCACAGCCTGGGGCGCATGACGCGGGCACCACGGGCATGGCTGCAGGGAACATCGGCTGGTGGCCGGGGAGGAGGCCGGGGCGCGAGCTGCCCTGGGCAGGGGGCGGGAAGGAAGAAGGCAGGCAGGGGGCCGGGGCTAGCACGGGGCTGCCAGGGCCGGGGGCACCGACCCGGGCGGCGGTGCCAGGCCCCCGGCGGCCGGGCAGCGGGGGCGGGAGGCCCGCGCCTTTTGTCCGGGTTTTCCAGGCGGGGCGCCTGCCGCCGTTTCCTCTGCCCGAGTTTTCGTTTTCCGTTGGCGAGGCCCCGGCACAGCTGGAGGGAGAGGGAGTGGGGGAGGGGTTCCCGGAGTGGGATGTCCTTGGTCACTGTGGCCGGACACCCCCTCCCTGCGCCACACTCCCCCGCTGCCGGGCCGGGCCGGACCGCCCGACGAGCTGTCCGGCGCGGGTCCACCGCCCCCCGCCCGCCCCCCCCCACTCCACGGGGAAGAGAAACAGGCCGGGGACCCCTGGTCTTGCAGGCGCAGCTGCCCTCCCCTCTGCCCTCTCGGGCTGGCTGTGGGTGGGTCTGGGCACGGGGTGCCAGGGGCATTACTCAGCGCTGGGCTGCTTTGCTTGGGTTCTTTCATCTGCCGGCTGCTGAGGCTGGGGAGGGCCAGCAGGGGCCTCCGGGCCCCACTGGGGCCAACGCCTTACCTCTGAGCCTGACTGCCCTGTCCCGCTGGAGCACCCCAACATGCACTCCACCCCTTTCCAAGTCGAAGGGTTGAACAGTGTCAGGCCAGTCATTTTCTGAGCTTGAAAAAGAAGTTTCCTGGGGGTCCAGGTTGGGATCAAGACCTGGGCTGAGGAGGTCTCTTCCTCTTTTGACGGGGCTGGAGGATTTTGGGCCATTCCTCCCCAACCATACCCTCAGTGTTGGAGCTGGGGTCTGGTGCTTTGCAAACTCTGAGACTGGTGCGTATCTCAGGAGCTGGATGTAGGCACAGTTCTCCCTTGGTCTGCATCTCTATCCCCTGACTCCCCCTCCACTTTTCAGCCAAAGTGTTTCCTAATTAGAAACTTGCATTTCAGGGTGGACTGGGAATGGAAGTGAACGTCATTATCATTATTGAGTTCCTTGGATTCCCACCTCCCACCCCCCAACACACACACACCAACACCTACTTCATCTCCACCCCCCCTAGTATCTCCACCCCCAGCCCCACCCTGTGGCCCAGCCGTGGGAGGGCAGGGAAGGTGTTTGATCCCCTGGGGCTCTCCCCCTCTGCCAGGGCAACAGCCCCATTCCCCAGAGCAGCTGCTCTCACTGAGATGTGCTCACTGGCCTGCGACTTGAATCTCAATTACATAACCAGTCATTTCGCCTCCAAACACAGCCCAAAGGCCCCCAGCCCCAGCCTCTTCTTCCACTTGCTCACAAGGTGGTTGGGTCCACCGTAGGTTTCCAGCTTCCTGCATCTGAAGCCCCTCCCTTCCCTTGGGAATGATGAGGGCAGTAAATCCTTCAGTGCTGGATTTGAGGGCCTCAAAAGCCCTGGGAACAGGCAGGGTGGGTATTAGGGTCTGAGACTACACAGCGACAGTGCCAGGTCTAGAACCTGGGTCTTCTGATGGGAGTCACAGCACAAGATGAAGCTCTAGGGAGGGGAGCATTATTAGGAAAGTGCCTTTGGGACACCATGGGAAATGGGGCGGGCTTTTGAGGCTCTCAGCTCAAACAGAGAGGGACTGGACGCTGGGAATAGGCCTTGTGTTTGGGCAGCCTGGATGGGGACCTCTGTGCCCCCACATCAGGCCAACCCTGAGCTCAGGGGCAAGGGGAGCAGGAGGCCAGTCTGGCCCCCAGGGGTGCAGCATTTTTGGCAAGGAGTGGGGGATGAGGGAGGGTGCTGAACAGGGCAGTGCAGTAGTGGGCAGAGAGGCATTTATTGCTTCATCCTTTATCGCAGGGATACTTAAGAAGGACTTCATGATGTATCAGATTAAAAGAGAGTCTACAAAGGAGAATGGAATAAGTTACCGAATGAGGGACGGCAGTTAGCCATTTGGGAGAACTTCTAGGGAGAGGCTTACAAGCTGCAGCATCCCAGGTGAGCCTGGAGCATCACGCAGGGAAGTTTCCTCCAGTATAGTGGGTTAGGGAGATTCCTGTAATGTTGGATTCCAGTGTAGAAATCTGGAGAGATTCATGGGAGATGCAAATATACTCAAATGAGCGTATGTATTAGTGCCTGAAAAAAATGTGTTTTAAGGATGGAGAATTGCTCTAATAGCATAGCTGATAGCTAAGACATAGATAGCAATTACTCTAGGCCAGGATTTATACGTTACCTCATTTAATCCTCACAAAACCACCATGACCTGGGTGCCGTTATGCTCATTTTTCAGTTGAGGACACTGAGGCACAGAGAGCCAATAGCTTGGCCAAAATCACATCGCTAACAAGTGGCAGAGCCAGGGTAGGAACCCCAGCAGTCTGGCTTAAGTTCACGGTCTCACTCCACTACCCTGCTTTTCATGACCTGCCTTGTCTGCTGTCACTCTCACCCTGAATCTGGGTCCGTCTTGGATACAGGCCAAGGTCAAGGTCAGCCTCTTGCTGGATTGGAGCTTGGTTGCTTTCAGCTGGGACACGGATGGGGACAAGAGGTCTCAGGGTGGCAAAGCCTCAGGTGTCCATCCATGGTTGGTGGGTGGGGAATCAGCTCATTTACTCCACCAACCCCCCCATCCCACCCTATGCTAGCCCACCACACTTGGGCTGTGGCTTGGTTCATTGGTGTTTTCCTTCCAAAGGGGCATCAGCCCTGCTCTATTGGCTGCAGGGGTTCAAAGGTGAGATATTGGCTTGGTCAGGGATTTGGACAAAGCCTGGTTTTAATTATCCTGCTCTCTCTCCCTCCCCAGAGAGAGCCATGAATAGGGCCTGTGGGAGCTGGCTCTGCCTTTCCCCTAGTACCCTCCAACCCCTTCAAACAACCCGCCTTTAGATCCAGGCCTCCCTCTTTCATGTGAAATTGTGCCAGCTCGTCAGCAGGGCAGTGCCAGTCAGTACCAGGCAGGCATCTCCTCTTCACTGCCTCAGTGGGATGACAGGCTGGGATGGCCTTGGGACTGGACTCTGGGGCGAGGTTAAAGCTCTATGGGGGTGGAGTGTATTCATCATCTATCAGAGTGGGTCAGGACCAGAGGGGTCATCTTGTCCAACAGTGGGGAACCTGAGGCCAGAGAGTGGCCAAGGTCAGATAGGCCTGGAGTGGTGGACATGAACCCAGGGGTTCTGACTCCTGGGCTCCCAGGCCATGCCTTTCCCCACACAGTTCTGTCCCGGGTGCGCCCCCTCCAGTGCAGGGTTCTGAGATTAGGCCCCAGGAAGGGAAAAGGAGGGCAGGGAGGAGCAGGGACAAGTGGACAATGTGTCCCATTCATCTCTGTGTCCCCAGTCGCCAGCACAGTGCCTGGCACAGAGCGGCCCTCCATAAATGTTTGTGAAGTGCAGGCCGGGAGCAGCCCCTCCCCTGGCCTCGTGGGTGCCCCGTGCCCAGCTCTGCCCCAGCATTGTGATGCTTGGTCTGCACATCAGTCTCCCCTGTCGGACTGGGAAAATAATCATAGCAATTACTTCCACAGTGCTGACCACTGGGTACACTATTCCTATCCATTTGACAGATGAAGAAACTGGCACAAAGAATTATGTGGCTTCCTGAGGTCACACAGCTAGTAAGTGGCAGAGCTAGGGAGTTGACCATGCTTATTCCCAGCAGCCCCAGAGGTGTCATGTTTACCTTGGTATCCACAGAGCCTGGTATGCAGCCAGTACTCCGAGAATGTTTGTTGACTGACTGACTCACTGACTCACTGACAGTATATGGAAAAATCACAGAATCCTGTAATCCTTTGGAAGTAGCTGGGTTGGAGTCTTGGGAAAGTAGCCTAGAGGAGCATCGTTTTGTTATCTGTGCCAGGAGTGCCTAAGCCAAACCTAGAGAGGAAAGGAACACTCACCCAGGGGAACTCCCTGGCGGTCCAGTGGTTAGGACTCTGTGCCCTCACAGCAGGGGGCATGGGTTCCATCCCTCATCGGGGAATTAAGATCCTGCAAGCTGAGTGGTATGGCCAAAAAAACCCCCACGCCCTATCAGTACTGCCCTCCAAGACTTAACAACAGCCACTGGGGCCCCTCAGCTTTCTGACTTCTCTCTTGCTCCCACTCCCTCCCTTCCTCCTGCAGAGTTCCAAGGGGATGGCGCTGAGCAATGGGCAGGTGGGAAAAGACTACAGGTTGGATTAAAGATGTCTGTTCCTTTTTCATCTCTCTGACCCTGAGATGTTCAGCCCAATGCATCACCTTTGTGGGAGATTCTGTGCCTTTCAAGTTGGAGGGTGGACGGAGTGTCAGGTTTGGGACAGGGCCTGTCATGGTTATCAGTTCTCCATCTCTCACCTCCAGTCCTAAACCTGAGTCCCAAGGTCACCTCCTCCAACCTTCTCAAACCTGTGTACCCCTAGGCGGGTGACCTCTTCCCCTCTGCCTCCCCCTGCTCCCCACTGGCTGGGTCTGTCACTATCCCCAGGCCACACTTCATCTGCTGACAAAGGCTGGTGGGAGCTAACTAGGAGAGAAGAAGTGTGGTGGGTGTGGTCTGCCTTCTCATATCGACAAGCATCCTCGGGAGATGAGAGGCCCAGGCCTGGCATGGCCCCTGGTACACTGGGAGGCACACTGGGTGTCTAGGCCCTGCCTTCAGCCTGAGGGGGTTCAAATTTCAGCTTTACCCCTTATTCACTGTGTGACCTTGGCCAAGTTCCTTAGCTGTTTTTAGCCTCCATTTTCTTATCCCTGAAACAATCCCTCAAAATGGTTGAGAGGATTAAATGAGGTAATACGTGTCAACGGGCTGACATTGGGTAATCTCAACTATTAGCAGCAACTGGATGGAGATGAGAACAACACAACTTGGGCTCCATAAAGAGAACCCTTTATGGTCAGAGTAATCTGAAGAGCTGTCCCTGTCAGTGGAGGTGAGCAAGCACAGACTAGACTGGAGAGAATTCAGGCATTGGGTGAGGGGTTGGCATAGAAAACCGTAAGGACCCTGCTTTTGGGATCAGCACCGTGTGGTAGGAAATTAGAGGAGCAGGTGAGACCTGGTTCCCGCTGTTGGGAACTGGGGAGCGGAGTGAGAGGTTGGCTGCTGTGGTTTGGGCTATGAGCCTCCTCTGAGGAGAGGGAGTCCTGAGAGGCTGCCTGGAGGAGGCCTGGAAGGATGGGCATGGTTCTGATGGGTGGGAGAAGCGGGGAGGCCACTGCAGGCCAGGAAGGGCTTGGTGGCTGAGGGGCGGTGCGATGCCTGGACCACTGGCTCTGAAGTCAGCCCAAGGCTGCCTCCACATCCTGGCTGCCCAAAGGGGTTGGGTGTATGGTGGGGGTGGGGAACTGGTAGCTCCCTGACCCCCCACCCCCCAGACTCTCCTGGACGAGGGGCCAGGGCTACTCCCTGTGGCAAAGAGCTGGGGCCTGTAAGGAACAGAACTGTGGAAAGAAAGACTTCTTATGCCCAGTGCATTTGGGGGCGTCTGGGGGTCGGGGGAACAGTGGGGCCTTTGTCCCCAGCCACCGGGAATCTGGCCGAGCAGCCAGCCCTGGGTCTGGCTGGGCCTTCGGCAGGCAGGTCCTCTTTGAAGTGACCCTTTCAAAGCTCAGCCTGAATCCCTGGGAGGAGAGAACTTGGGGCGGAGCGTGGGGATGACTGAGACCCACAAGCCAAGGATGGAAACAGACCCAGGACTGGCTCCTTTGGCGGGAGGGCTGGGGGGAGGTGTGTGGGCCGGAGGAATGTGGTCAGGCTAGGGGGACATGTGGGAGCCATGTGGGAGGACAACCACTCCAGGGTCTTGGCCCCCAAGTGAGGGTTCATTAGGGAAGGACAGAGTTCATTTTGGCCTGGTTTCCAACAGTCCCTAGCTTGACTTCTCTCTGACTCTGGGCTCCTAAATCTGCAGCTTTTTCCTTTTTAATTTCCTCAAAGAGTGTGAGAGCTCCTTGGAGAGAATTGGGTGTAGACACAGGACTTAGAGGCCTTGGTAGGAGGGAGGGGTGGAGATCTGGGCTAGCCTGAGAGCCCGGAAAGGCTGGAAGGGGAGGCTGCAGTGCAGACCCCTACCCTCCACCACAGAGTTTCCACCATTCTCCAAAAGAGAGCGAGGGAGTGGGGAGAGATGC
>RJWK010055531.1:0-14700 GCA_004363435.1 Platanista minor
TTTGAAAAGATGCATGTGCCCCAACATTCACTGCAGCATTATTTATGATAGCCAAGATATGGAAACCACCTAAGTGTCCATCAACAGATGAATGGATAAAGAAGATGTGGCATATATATATATATGTGTGTGTGTGTGTGTGTGTATATATATATATATATATATATATATATATATATATATATATACATATACACAATGAAATATTACTCAGCCATAAAAAAGAATGAAATTTTGCCATTTTTAACAACATGGATGGACCTGGAGAGATCAAGCTTAGTGAAGTAAGTCAGACACAGAAAGACAAATACTGTATTTTTTCACTTATATGTAGAATCCAAAAAATAAAACAAACAAATGAGTTTTATAAAGCAAAAACGATTCATAGATACCAAGAACAAAGTAGTGGTTACTAATGAGGAGACAGGTGGTGGAGGGGTTACATAGGAGAAGGGGATTAAGAGGTACAAACTACTAGATATAAAATAAATAAAATAGAGGATATAATGTACAGCATAGGGAATATAACCAGTATTTTATGATAACTTTAAATGGAGTATAATCTATAAAAATATTGAACAACTATGTCATACATCTGAAATTAACATTATAAAGCAACTATACTTCAAGAAAAACATATTAAAACAGAAAAAAACAAGCGATCAATAGATGCTGAATTGGCAACAGATTGAATCAAGCAGCCACTCCTAAGAAAAACTTTAAAATAATAGACACATGAATGAATACAACAGAATAAAGGGCCTTTAATTAGATCTAAGCATTATGGGAATAATATACAGAGAGGTATTTTCATTCAGTGGTCAAAAGATAATTAATTTAGTAAATGTTGTTGATACAAGTAGATATCCATTTCGAAGAAAGTTGGACTCATACCATAACCAGATATAAACTCCAGGTGTATTAAAGATAAGAAAATATAACAATAATTTTAGAAGAAAATCTTAGTAGACTCTGTGTAACTGAGAATTTGAAAAACCTTTTTTTATTGGATTATAGTTGATGTGCAATATTATATCAGTTTCAGTTGTACAATATAGTGATTCAAAATTTTACAGGTTATACTCCATTTAAGGTTATTATAAAATATTTGCTATATTCCCTGTGCTGTAAAATATAACCTTGTAGCTTACTTATTTTATGAAAAATCTTTTCAATCAAAAAAGTAAAACCAATGGTATAAAGATACACATTGATAGAAACAATTTTTTATTATAAAACACCATATAAACATAGTTTACAATTAAATGACTGGAAAATGATTGTAAAATATATAAGTGAAAGATTACTATATAGAATATTGTAGAAAGCACATTAAAACCAACAACATAAAGAGAAATAACCAAAATGGGCAAAAATTATAAATAGGCAAATTAGAGGAGAGCACAAATGTATGAAGAGCAGCTAAATTTCATAGAGAGATAAATGAAAGGTAAGTTTAAATCATCCCTCTCTCACCAAACTGGCAATTGAGATAAAAAGGATACACTCAAACTTTGCTGGCGGTGGTGGTGGAATTTGAATTATCACAGCCTTTTTGAAAATCATCCTGTAAATCTCAATGAAAATTTTTTAAATGTATAACTTTTCATTTAATAATCTCATTCTTGGAAATCTATCCCATAGAAATAAAAGCACCAATACAAAAAGATGTTTGTAATGGTCCCAAACTATAAACAAAGTAAGCTCTAATCAACAGGAAAATGACTAAATAAACTGGAGTGTATATGTATTGTGGAATATTATCAAGGCATGAAAAAAAGTTAGAGGGTTCTCATGATATATTGCTAAATGAAAAAAGATTTCGAGAAATGTATAAAATATGATTCTAGTCTGTAAAACAACAGTAATCATAAACAAGTACTTTCATATGCATATATAAGCAAGAAGAGCATAGAAGAAAATTTAAATTTTACAACGATACTACATTATTTACATCATCAAATAGAGGTTTTTTACTGTGAAAAAGTTCAAAGCTATACAATATGAAAAAATGGCTCTTCCTCAAATGCTTTGCAGCCTGCTTACATTACAGAAGTGAAAATTTAATCTACACAGAATGAAAGCTACTTCTCTGTGTAATCGTGAGACTAATCCATGTTTAATTTATAAATAAATAAATAGTATAATGACAAAATGCTCTACATAGAACTTTAACAATTTGATATTGCTTTTGTCAATTGAACATGTTTGTAAACATTGGAATTAGGAAATCCCATGAAAGAAAAAATCTTATGGCAATATTTTAAATATGTAAACTGAATATGAAGGATTAACATCCAGAACAATAAAATAATCATTCTGGCATACTTTTTGTTATTTCCTGCACATTTTGCTTATTGCTAAATGTTATATTCTATTTTAAGGAAATTATTTATTATAAAAATTTACAAATAATCAATTCTATTATTTTTTATAACCTCTCATAAAAGTACACATGTGTTAAGTTATAGGACATCTACAGATGAGTACCGTGAGGGGAATTCTAGTTATATGCCAAAGTACTTTCCTATCTGACTCCTGGAATTATGATCTCAGCAAGAACTGAAGTATAATAGTGATACCAAACTGTGAAGGGAATCACCAGATCAGTTCACTATAAATAGATCATGATTATCACTCTCATCAAGTAGGTAGCACTAAACTAAGCACCAACCAAAGCAGATTTGATAGTTGAGTCCTTTCCCCAGAATAGGGAGAAAGGACATGACGTTTCTAACATTTATGAACCTGTAGATGTGTTGCTTTATATAACATATGCATTTCTCTGTTGTTTGTCTCCCCCAAATTTCCTATGGTGAACCCCTAACACCCAATGTTATAGTATTAGGAAGTGGGGCCTTTGGGAGGTAATTAGGCTGAGATGATGACATGAAAGTGGAGCTCCCATGATGGAATTAGTGTCATTATTTGAAAAGAAATTGACATGAGAGCCTACTCTCACCAGATAAGGATACAGTGAGAAGGTGGCCGTCACTGAGAACCAAATCTACCAGCATTTTGATCTTTGGCTTCCCAGCCTCTAGAATTGTGAGGAATAAATATCTGTTGCTTAAACACCTAGTATATTGTATTTTGTTATCACAGTCCAAGCTGGCAAAGACACTAGATTTATTGGTGAAATAAATCTGTATTTTTAATTTCAATGCATTTGTCTTCAGAAACTATTACAAATAATAATTTCTTGAATTTAAGCTAGAAGCTACCAGTTTTTAAAATTCATTATATGCAGCACTAACAGAGCCAGGCCCTGCAGAGGAGACTGCATACTACTTATCATTCTGTCTTATTTTTATTTTAACAATAAGAATAATGCCCCTTTTTAATATTAAACATTTGTTCTGATTAAACACTCCATTTCTGCTGACTCATAACAGACACTGGCCTGGTACTGTTTATTAACTTTCCTATGAATATATTGTTTATAGCAGGTGTCTGATTAGCATAACTGGTCACTGAAGCTTCATTGTTGGCTACATACTTTGCCTGGTAGTAGTAGGTCCAGCTCCTTTATCACCTCATGCATTTGAATCGTAATCAGATTTAATCCCCTCCTAACTTTCCCTTTTGTTGGGTGACTCACACTTGGCTGGCTATGCACACATGTTCTAAGTTCACCAGATCAGTGCAGAAAACTATTTGAATATGCCTGATACAGATTACTCATGAATAAGAAATTGCAAACTGAATATTATTATAGGATCTCTACCAACTTGCCTGGAGAAGAGTTTTGGAAAGTTCTAAGAGGAGATTTTTTTCTGAAGGGTAACTTTCCTTCATGGCCCCAAGACAAGATATAGGGCAACTAAGTCATCTACTTTTTATCATCTCTAGGACTATATGGGCATATGCTACTTTTTAAATGTTTTTCTACTCCACTTATTTTAGAGGAAAGTAGGGAAGATTTTCTTTTCATGTCTCTCACCTTAGTACTGGCATATGTCCTTCATTCTGCTGTGATCTACCCCTCTTTTCAGTATACAAGGTTCTATCCTATGAACTGGATCACTGCAGTGAACAAGAAAGATAAGAACTCTGCCATGTTGAAATCAACAGGCAGTTGGAGGAGACAGACCAAGAACAAACAAATATGTAATAAAATATCAGTTAGTGATAAGTGGAATGAAGAAAACTAAATATTAAAGAGATGGAAGAGGACAGAGAGAGGAGAGTGGGATGTTTCAGACAGGAAAACCAGGAAACGCTTTTCTGAGCAAATGATGTTTGAGTGGAGATGTGAGTCAAACTCTTGCAAAGTGATCCATGAGGAAAGAAAATTCTAAATAGAAGAATTAGCAAGTGCAAAGAATTTCGTGTATTCAAAACAGTAGAAGGTATCACACTGACTGAAGTAGGGTAAGCAAGAGGGAGAGTGATAGGACCTGGGGTTAGAAAGGTAGAAAATGTCTCACTTCTTGGGTGTTTGAAGTTTATTCTACATGTGATAGGAAGGAACTGGAGAACTTTTAAATTTTAAAGTATTTCAGACATGTAAAAAAGAAATAAAGGAAGAAAATGAGCACTGTGTACCCAGCATCTGCCGTAAGAAACATTACAAGACTAAAGAAAGTACTTCAAAATAAGCCTATTAAAGCAAGATGACTAAACTCTAAAGATCTGCTGTAGTATTTTGTACCTATATTCAACAGTACTGTATTGTGCACTTAAAAATTTGTTAGTAGAATAGATCTCATGGAAAATGTTCCTACTACAACAACATAAAATAAAATTTAAAAAAGGAAATAATTCTAACAAAAATTTATAAGATCTTTAGGGAGAAAAATTAAGAAAACCACTGAAAAACATAAAATATATAAATACAAAGTATATGATGTAAAACTACATAATTTTATATTTTTTATAGAATATATAAAATATAAAGACAACCTATTGAAGAGAAGGATTTAATATCAAAAAGAAGTCAACTCTCTATAAATTATCTCAATATTAACTGCATTTTTAATGCAACAAAAAAGATTCATTCCCTCATTTTTTATTTTTATAAATTTATTTATTTATTTTTGGCTGCATTAGATCTTCGTTGCTATGCTCCGGCTTTCTCTAGTTGCAGCGAGCAGGGGCTACTCTTCCTTGTGTTGCATGGATTTCTCATTGCTATGGCTTCTCTTTGTGCGGAGCACAGGCTCTAGGCATGAGGGCTTCAGTAGCTGTGGCTCACGGGCTCTAGAGCACAGGCTCAGTAGTTGTGGTGCACGGGCTAGCTGTTCCGTGGCATGTGGGATTTTCCCAGACTTGGGATTGAACACGTGTCCCCTGCATTGGTAGGCATATTCTTTTTTTTTTTAAATTAATTAATTAATTTTATTTTTGGCTGCATTGGGTCTTCGTTTCTGTGCGTGGGCTTTCTCTAGTTTCTGTGAGCAGGGGCTAACTCTTTGTTGCAGTGCAGGGGCTTCTCATTGCAGTGGTTTCTCTTGTTGCAGAGCACGGGCTGTAGGCACGAGGGCTTCAGTAGTTGTGGCACGTGGGCTCAGTAGTTGTGCCTCATGGGGTCTAGAGTGCAGGCTCAGTAGTTGTGGTGCATGGGCTTAGTTGCTCCGTGGCATGCGGGATCTTCCCGGATCAGGGCTCGAACCCGTGTCCCCTGCATTGGCAGGCAGATTCTTAACCACTGTGCCACCAGGTAAGTCCCCATACCCACATTTATAAATAGTGAAAAAATTCAAGAAGCTCCAAAGCAAAAATAAAAGAAAAGTGGTAGAACTTCCCCTGCCAGGTATGGCTCATTACAAAGCTATACCAATTGGGGTGCTAGTGTAGGCATATACTAAGAGATAAAAGAAATAGAAATGAATATCCAGAAACAGACCTAGATTTAGTTGGAAATTTGACATCTGGTAGAAGCAGTGTATCATCCCCCTTATCTTTTTCTCGATTTCTTTCACTCCAGACCCGTAACCTTATATGGAGCTCAGACTTAGCTGTGCTGAAGAGCTCTCTCTTTATGCAAAAATCTCATTATTTCACCAGCAGCTTCCAGAGAAGTTTCATCTGGGCTAATTTCTGACTGTGAGGTTATTAAGATGGAGGTTTTAGTTTCACATTTGGCCTTTTAAATGCCAGATTCTTGCTCTGTACCAATGTTAGCTTCTCTTCTCTGTAACTGACTTAGGTTCCCTGACATGCCCAGGCTCCTTATAAAGCTGTTTCTTCTTTGGTGGGAAAGAAAAAGAGAAGTAGTCATTATTCTGAATTTGCTGTCTTCCTTTATCATTCATGTTTTTATGCTTTTACTGCATATATATGTGCTCTCAAACAATATAAAATATCATTTAGAATACCTACAAGTTTTACATAAATTATGTGTCCCTTTGAAACTTTTTCTTTTTTCATAATTCTTTTTACAAATATTTATCCATGTTGATACATGCAGCACTAGCCCACTACTTGAGTGGTGTTTATTATATATTTCACTGATACTTTTTATACGTCTGAAGTACTTGATAATATGTCTTAAAAAGAAGAATGGTATAGGAGGTAAAGGAGAAAGTAGACATGGCAAAGAGACTCCATATTTTGAGGAGTTTCTTATAAAGGAGAGCAAAGAAGTGGAATGATAATTGAAGAAGAACAGTAGATTATGTGACATCTAGGGAGGGTGTTTGTAAGATGGCAAATTTCTCAGCATGTTTGTATGCTCCTGAGATACAGTCCAGGCGAGCAGAAATAAATAATAGAGGTGAGGCAGGAAATAATCTGGAGTAAAGACAGTAATAAAATCCTTGAGTAAGTCAGAGACAACAGGAGACTGTGATCCAGAAGGGATGAATAGGGAAAGTTCATCCATTGCAGGAGGAAGAAAAGCAGGCTCTGAGGCTGAAGATGCTGGAAGGTTGATAGATTGGGAGGCAGGAAGATAAAATAATCTTTTTCTAATTGTGTCTGCTATATCAGTTTTATTAGAGATAAGGTCATTAACAGAAAGGAGGAAGATGAGATATTTAGTTTGAGGAGGGCCAAGATCATGTGGAATATTAATTGGGGAGAGGAAGAGGCTGAATTAACTTGAAAAGTGGAATAAAATTGCCTGGCTATTGTGAGGGTCCACTTGACATTTGTGATCAGAAATTGAAAGTGAAATAAATCAGCCTAGTTATGATTTTTCTCCAGCCATGTCATGTTTATCTACATGAACTTGGCAGAAAGTTTGTTTTATCAGAGTCAGCCTGTTGGAAACTAAGTCTGCGGTGAGTGAGGAGGTTAAAAATGTATGCAGGGGTACCACGGAATGAATCTAAGCTGAGTAAGGAGAAAGGTAAAAAAACTCTCGGGGTTATGAATACTGTAAATATAGTAAAGTTAATGGATTGAATGTCCCCATGGGGTTGCAGATTTATTGAAAGGGGAGAAGAGCCAAAAACATATGAGGAGGGGATTGGAGGGTAATAGGCTGTAAGATGGAAGATATTATTGGTAATGAAAAAATCTAGATACAACCTAGGAAGTATTATAATTAAGTAGTTTTCGGAATACAATCATTAGAAATGAAGACTCTAGAAAATGAGAGCTCGAGATGCAGCAAAAATTGTTACCGGCAAGCGCCTTCAGAAGACTGAGAACACAGAACAGCTGGAAGTAAATAGAAAAATTAAAATTCCTTAAGGTACTCCAAATGCTACATCCTGTAAATTTTATGTTAAGGAGCTAGTTATCATCTGCAGACTAACCTTTTAGAATATGGTAGTTGGTAATAGACCTCTTTGTCTTTCACTGTAACCAAAACACCATGAAGAACATAGTATTAGAAGTGTTCCAAACAATGATTGCTTTTAGGTATCCACAGAAAATACGAAAGCAGGGCGTCAGCAAGAGGTATGCAGTAGTTATACTAGCAATCATCTCATGCCTGAAAAGCAGTCCTACTCCTTATTCTGTACAATAATTAGAATTTTTTTCCAAGGGCAGATTAAGCAGATTAAGATTTACCTGCTAGAAATTATTTAGCTCATAGGGGGCATTAACGCAAGACAGGGGTTCTCATTCTCTTTCTGGCTCCAACAGTCCAAGGGTGAGGCTCACTGCATGGCACAGAGACCGCACTGCCATGGAGTTCCAGCACTCTAGCAATGGTTCTGTCTTCTCTCTCCTTGACAAAGTCTTTGGAATTCCAGCAAGTGAAAGTTATAGGAATTATCTTTTAATCCATTCAAATTTATTTCTTACTTTAAAAGTCCGGGTACATTAACTTTCTTAGAATCAAAAGATTTGGAATTCACTTTACAACTTATTTAAATACATGAATATGTTATGAGACCTTGGCTAAGAGCCACTAGTTTAAGTGATTGTTTAATACTCAGTGTAAATCTCGGTGCTAGAAAATATGCACAATAAATTGTAGGTGTACGCTCAATTTTGTGTCTTCTCTGATTGGTACTATGAATTAAACTCCATAAAAAAATAAAAAGAAAGAGAAGGTTATGATATCTGCCTTTCTTATAGGCAGTTATTAGTACTGATGGGAGTTACTAACTATAATGCACATGCTATACTAATGTGCCTACATTGGTATTCCTATTTTTACCTCAAAGGATTATAAGTGCATTTAAGGATGGATATGAAAATCAAGTCCTCTATATTCAAACCACTAAACAACATCAGCTAAAAAGATGTCTGGTCCCTCATCATGCTAAAAAAATATATAAGCATTGGTAGATAAAGAATCACTGGCAGGAATACTTCTAAAGAATAGAAACCCAACATCTTTATGGCAGGAAAATAAGATATTTACATTAAGATTCCTAAGAAACTATGCTCTAAAAGAAGCTTATTCTATAAACATCTCCTTGCACAACAGGCCAACATGACTCTGATTTAAAAAAAAAAAAAAAAAAAAAACACTTCTGTTGACTTCAGTGTGATAACAGTCACAGAATTTTAAATTTTGGAAACAGAAATACCAAAATGAAACTCTCATGGGCTTGTACCTGAAGAGATAATCTTTAAGGAAACAATCCTTTAGCATTAACTTTTGGCTTCTATGCTGCCAAACTGGCAGCATCCTGCAAGAGGCTTGTTTTTATGAATCTGAATCACAAGCTTTCATTTCAATACCACTTATAACTTAGATCAGCATGATAGACTTCACAGCATAGGAGTGTCATGGTGTCTTATTGAACAGAGCATAATTCCTTTTAAAAGCTTGATTAAGGAATGCTGGAAAATGTTCATTCCTAAAGGTGACTTAAGAAGTGAACTGAGAACTGTAAAACTTATTTGACCATAAAGGTCTGAGAACTACTTTAAGCCCTTTGGACATTTTCACTTCACTGTGGGAATTAACAGGACTCTGGATCAAGTGAAATGCCAGAAGAAATAAAGCTCTTTAATGCAGTGTTTATGACATTGGAATAATTATACTGTACCATAAAACTTTGCATTTCATAAGAATTTCTGATGAAATATTTTATATTGACATTTCTTTCATTTATCAGAGACTTCCAGAGCAAAGTTGTTTTCACCAAGGAGTTTATATTCCTGATCTTATAGTAATTCAATCACATAAAACAAAGACTTGCTACTGGATCTCCGCGTGTTAGGAGTACTGGGTGTGTAATCTTAATAAACAGTGATCTAACAAAAGAAGCCTAAAGGCTTGCTCTCTAACAGACTTATAAAAGTAATTACACCTTTATTGAAGTTACACCACTCTCAAACCCCTACTGTTCCTGCTGTTTCTTAAAGATGGTTATTTTCTACTTAAAGAAAACAGACAGGCTTTAGAAGAATAGCTGGTGTTAAGTAATATTACACAATTTAATCAGATTCTCTGTGCAGCTTACATAACAATGGTACAAATATTTCAACCCAAATAATAAAAGATTCAACGTTTTAAAGAAACCCAGAATGGCTAATTAGGGTAACCTAATAATCGGAGTAACAAACTCACGTGACTGTAGGATAGAAAAGAAGGGAAAGGGGAAAGTCTTCCACAGGCAATGACCATTCCCAGGGCATATCATTAGCATAGGCTTTCACAGGCTTCGCACAGCCATGGATAGGGTGAAAAAAGACATTAACAGTGTTAAATAATGTAAGATGAGACAAAATGTCAAGAACTATCTTTTAAAAGTGTTAGAGGAGAAAGCAGGCAGAATTTTAGGAGCAGCTGCTTGGATTAGGTAGCTGAAGCAAGGTGAGGAGAGTCAGACCCTTCAGGGTTGCTCTTTGCCCCTAGGGTTTGGTCTCTAGTTTATTCAGGGGTATTCAAGCTCTAGGGAAAAGTGTTTAAATAGCTCCTACTGTCACAAACTGATTTATATCCAAAATCTAATTTGCACTGTGCATTTGGAAACATCCATTTTCAATAGGCAGATGACAGGTGAATAAGGGACTTAAAACAAGAAGAATCCTATAGGGAAAAGCAACCCCCATCAACTAGATCTCAGTAAATGATCTGGCATCTTTTAGTCAGCAGTTTTAGTAACATCGTGCCCTCTCCAGGTACCCACCCAGCAGACACGTCTCATCTATTTAGTGTTACCAGCAACCCTGTAAATTCTAATTTGCTTTGCACACAATCCCTTATGCATTAAAACTTTGTCTTTTTTTAATCTAGTTAACTCATCCTACAATGATTGACTAAGTCTCAGATACACTCTATAACTTTCCCTGATTTCCAAACTTAAGACACAATTAATATCTGTATCATCTTAGCACCTGATACATGTGTGAATGTATAAGTATTTACAACATTGTATTTATCCGGTTATATATGTGCATGTCCCTCCAGTTATTATGGAGACTCTGAAACCTTTGAACCACATTACATTTCATAGCACATATTAAGTGCTTAGAAGATCTTTGTTGAATATTACCTGCAACAATTTTATCAGAAAAGATTCTGCATTGTCTCAACCAAGGAAGACATCCGTATAATATGCTCTAATGCATTGCCTTTCTCTTTATGACTTATACCAGAAATTATCCATCAGAGAAGAGAAAGTGCTTGTACCTTTCACATGGCTGAAAGCATTATAGAATATCGGTTAAAATATCAGGGGAAAGGGCTTCCCTGGTGGCGCACTGGTTGAGAGTCTGCCTGCCGATGCAGGGGACAATGGTTCGTGCCCTAGTCCAGGAAGATCCCACATGACGCAGAGCGGCTGGGCCCGTGAGCCATGGCTGCTAAGCCTGCGCGTCCGGAGCCTGTGCTCCGCAAAGGGAGAGGCCGCAACAGTGAGAGGCCCACGTACCGAAAAAAAAAAAAAAAACATGAGAATAAAAGTGGCATCCTGTTACACAGGGTTACACTACACCACTGACAAAACCTTTATATCTTTGTAATGCACAGAGTCTGTGCATTCAGGGGACCTTAGCCGTAAACCCTCAGAGCAGGTGGGACAAACATCAAACACTTCTCAAGCTACCCAGTGTGGCATAACAAAATACTTAAATCCTGCTAACTTCATGGCAGTACAATTCATTGGACGCATTGGTGAAGTGGAAGGGATAGTAGAAAGACTATTCCTGTTGTTCAGTCATTAGCATGGGTGCCAGACTTTCCTAATATTGACCACATGCCTTAATCATCTTTATTGCTTCATTTCTGATAAGTAGATTTTGTGCTAGGAATTATACTCATTTACCCGCCTCCACATCTTTGAGCATTTTGTCCTCCTCCAGTGAATAAATGTAGACCTATATGTCATGAGCTCTACTGAACTGGATCATGACAAGGATCTGAAGACCTGACCAATATCAATATGTCTAAAATGAGAATCATCTTCTCCACATAACAAGCCATCAAAGGAAGCTAAATTGATTTGAAGAGGTAAGAAAAAATCAACACCCATTGGCATTAACAGTATACGTAACACACTTGATAAGAGATAAATGAGCAGATATTTCAGATCAGTGGAACAGGACATGCCACATGCTACATAGCCCTCCACCATTATCTGGCCACATCCTCATAAAAAGACAACGAAAAGCCAAACTGTGACGGCCTTCCTTACCGGAACCTGTTGAGAAACAATTCATGCAAGCCGTTATTATCGCGCCTGGCCGTGGCGGGCGGTTTCGGTCCAAGTTTCCCTAACAATCTAGTGACAGATGAAGCCAGCTTCCTTTGGGATTGTATCAAAAGGAACAAGTCTTCTGTTCAAGTTTAAATAAATTATGTATTGCTGGGAGAGAGACAAGATGGCGGAAGAGTAAGACGCGGAGATTACCTTCCTCCCCACAGATAACACCAGAAATACATCTACACGTGGAACAACTCCTGCAGAAAACCTACTGAACGCTGGCAGAAGACCTCAGAACTCCCAAAAGGCAAGAAACTCCACACTTACCTGGGTAGGGCAAACAAAAAAAAATAGAAAAAAACAGACAGAAGGATAGAGACAGGACCGGAACCAGTGGGAGGGAGCTGTGAAGCAGGAAATGTTTCCACACACTAGAAGCCCCTTCGCGGGCGGAGACTGCGAGTGGCGGAGGGGGGAAGCTTTGGAGCCGCGGAGGAGAGCGCAGCAACAGGGGCGCGGAGGGCAAAGCAAAGAGATTACCGCACGGAGGATCGGAGCCGACCGGCACTCACCAGCCCGAGAGGCTTGTCTGCTACCCAGCCGGGGCAGGCGCAGCTGGGAGCTGAGGCTCAGGCTTCGGTCGGAGCACAGGGAGAGGACTGGGGTTGGCGGCGTGAACACAGCCTGCAGGGGGTTAGTGCACCACGGCTAGACGGCAGGGAGTCCGGGGAAAAGTCTGGACCTGCCGAAGAGGCAAGAGACTTTTTCTTCCCTCCTCTTTGTTTCCTGCTGCGCGAGGAGAGGGGATTGGGAGCGCTGCTTAAAGGAGCTCCAGAGACGGGCGCGAGTCGCGGCAACCAGCGCGGACCCCAGAGACGGGCCTGAGACGCTAAGGCTGCTGCTGCCGCCACCAAGAAGCCTGTGTGCGAGCACAGGTCACTCTGCACACCTCCCCTCCCGGAGGCTGTGCAGCCCGCCAATGCCAGGGTCCCGGGATCCAGGGACGGCTTCCCTGGGAGAACGCTCGGCGCGCCTCAGGCTGGTGCAACTTCCCGCCAGCCTCTGCAGCCACAGGCTCGCCCCACACTCCGTGCCCCTCCCTCCCCCCAGGCCTGAGTGAGCCAGAGCCCCCGAGTCAGCGGCTCCTTTAACCCCATCCTGTCTGAGCGAAGAATAGACGCCGTCCGGCGACCTACACACAGAGGCGGGGCCGAATCCAAAGGTGAGCCCCGGGAGCTGTGCGAACAAATAAGAGAAAGGGACACCCTCTCCCAGCAGCCTCAGGAGCAGCGGATTAAATCCCCACAATCAACTTGATGTACCCTGCATCTGTGGAATACATGAATAGACAACGAATCATCCGAAATTGAGGAAGTAAACTTTGAAAGCAAGATTCTTTTCCCCCCTTTTCCTCTTTTTATGAGTGTGTATGTGTATTCTTCTGTGTGAGATTTTGTCTGTATAGCTCTGCTTTCACCATTTGCCCCAGGGTTCTATCTGTCTGGGTTTTTTTTAACTTTTACAAATTTTTCTCTATCTCAATAATTTTTAAATTTAATAACCTTATTTTATTTTACCTAACATTATTCTATTTTATCCTTCCTTTCTTCCTTCCTTCCTCTCTTTCTTTCTTTCTTTCTTTCTTTCTTTCTTTCTTTCTTTCTTTCTTCCTTTCTTTCTTCCTTTCTACTTTTTCTCCCTTTTATTCTGAGCCGTGTGGATGAAAGGCTTTAGGTGCTGCACTCAGGAGTCATTGCTGTGCCTCCGAGGTGGGAGAGCCGACTTCAGGACACCGGTCTACAAGAGACCTCCCAACCCCACATAATATCAAATGGTGAAAATCTCCCAGAGATCTCCATCTCAACACCAGCACCCAGCTTCACTCAAAGACCAGCAAGCGACAGTACTGGACACCCTGTGCAAAACAACTAGCAAGACAAGAACACAACCCCACCCATTAGCAGAGAGGCCGCCTAAAATCATAATAAGTCCACAGGTACCTCAAAACACACCACCGGACGTGGACCTGCCCACCAGAAAGACAATATCCAGCCTCATCCATCAGAACACAGGCACTAGTCCCCTCCACCAGGAAGCCTACACAACCCACTGAACCAACTTTAGCCACTGGGGACAGACAACAAAAACAATGAGAACTACGAACCTGAAGCCTGCAAAAAGTAGACCCCAAACACAGTAAGATAAGCAAAATGGAAAGACAGAAAAACACGCAGCAGATGAAGGAGCAAGATAAAAACCCACCAGACCTAACAAATGAAGAGGAAATAGGCAATCTATCTGAAAAAGAATTCAGAATAATGATAGTAAAGATGACCCAAAACCTTGGAAATAGAATTAACAAGGACCTAGAAGAACTAAAGATGAAACAAGCAACAAAGAACAGCACAATAAATGAAATTAAAAATACTCTAGAGGGGATCAATAGCAGAATAACTTAGGCAGAAGAACGGATAAGTGACCTGGAAGATAAAATAGTAGTAGTGGAAATAACTACTGCAGAGCAGAATAAGGAAAAAAGAATGAAAAGAACTGAGGACAGTCTCAGAGACCTCTGGGACAACATTAAATGCACCAACATTCGAATTATAGGGGTTCCAGAAGAAGAAGAGAAAAAGAAAGGGACTGAGAAAATATTTGAAGAGATTATAGTTGAAAACTTCCCTAATATGGGAAAGGA